>CAIGQQ010026301.1:0-14004 GCA_903798035.1 Danio albolineatus | reverse complement strand
CTAAGCGCGAGATCTTCACGCGCGCGCTGAACTGATCCACCTCGAGGAAACGGGCCTCGCGCGCACATCATCATCTGTGCGCACGATGTACGCTCTCGCGAGTGAGGTCATGCCTGCACCGCTCGCGCGTTCAGTTCTCTCCGCTCGCTCGCTGGCTCTTCTCTGCTTGCGCCAAACTTTTTCGATTTTTGTCTTGGGGCGGGCCTTGGTTTACTTGTTACCTCTAATGCTATTGGTTACTCTCCCTTGGTTTATTTATTCTAACAGAGCTAGCGAGCCATAAATAACACATTATGAGATGGAATCTGCGGGCCGTATGAAATCTGACTGCGGGCCGTGATTGGCCCGCGGGCCGGACTTTGGACATGCCTGGGTTAAAGGAAGGGAGTGGGTGGGTCAGTCAGTCAGCCAGTTGACAGCAAGCTGACCTGGTCGGCTGAAGTGTATATTGCGCCCTCTAATGGATTTACACAAAAACCGTGCAAGCTACATTTCATGAAAAAGCATACACAGCGCCCTCTGGTGGATTTGCAAAAACTGCGAGCAGACGAACCTCCAGTTTAGTACTTCGTTGTTCCCAAAAATGTAGACCTGGATACATATCCACAATATCTGCCTGGGTTGAATAGATAGATGACGCAAATGTGTACGTGATAAAATCATAGTCAGCTCTAAGCTGTTTCAGAAATTCACACTTAGCTCATGATTTATACATAGCTTGTTTGGCATGCTGTCCCGAGAGAGAGCCCTCAGCTCAAGAGATCCTCAGACCCAGGGCTCCCCCTCTTCACAGGGCGAGGGGAGATTGAGCTCAGGTCGATCTCAAAACTCCCTCGCTGCCGAAACTAAGGTGAACTTACTAAGAGTAAGACATTAGAAAAGATTTAGGCTTATTTTATCTAGCGCATATTTGGACTGTGGGAGGAAACCAGGGAATCTGGGGGAAACCCATGCAGACATCAGAAATACCAGATGACCCAGCAAGGACCCAACACCATTGGTATTCTTGCTTTGAGGTTTTGAGGGTTTCCTCCAGGCTAAGATAGTTGTAGAAAGGAAATCAGACTTGTGATCCTTTGATTGGAGGATCGTGATTGGCTAATCATGAGCACGTGCTCCTCTCAAAATTAGTTTAATAATAAACTTCATTTTGTGGTGTTTATTTGGAGCAAAGAACTGCATAAAAATAATCCGATAGTATGTCTCTGTAAATATCATTGGTGTGAAAACGATCATCATACTGCCCCCTAGAGTTAATTTCACTTCCAAACCACAGATAAACGTGTGTTTATGTTTGTTTTTCAGTTTCACAAAGAACTGGAGCATGTATTTCCAATTAGCCTGAGTTGAATGAGTTTATATGTTTGTATCTGACAGCAGTGCAAGCGCTAATGCTTCCCCTAATGCAGAACAAACATCCAGTTTCAGTTTCTCTCTTCCTAACTGCTTTCATTACAAGTGAAATAAACAGCAGCAAGTCCCAGAATGAGTCCCAAATGAACACTATGGTGTGTGTTTTCTGCTAATGCATCACATCAGCCTTGTTTTTGGAGTGTTTATGAGAGACTGTATGCATGACTGTGTTCATGAAGTCTATTATCATTAACATTATCAGTATTATTAGTCTATGTTAAGCTGCTTTGGCACAGCCTACATTGTAAAAAGTGCTGCAGAAGTAAAGATGAACCAAAAATTGAACTTTAGAAAGCTCTTAGATTAGAATGAGCACATAATTCAGGTTGTAAAAGCAGAATATTCATTCCTTCATTCTCCTTCAGCTTAGTCTCTATTTCAGAGGTCGTCACAGTGGAATAAACAACTTATCCAGCATATGTTTTACACAGCGGATGCCCTTTCAGCTGCAACCCAGTACTAGGAAACACCCACACACACTCATTCACACACAATTAGTTAATCAATTTCCCTATAGCGCATGTGTTTGGACTGTGGGGGAAACCGGAGCACCCGGAGGAAACCCACACCAACACGGGGAGAACATGCAAACTCAGAAACACCAACTGACCCAGCGAGGACTCGAACCTGTGATCTTCTTACTGTGAGGCCACAGTGCTGACCACTGCGCTAAAAGTAGAATATATACAAATGTGATATTCATTTATACAACTGTTTGACTAACAAGTCCACATGAGGGACATTTTAGTCACAATTATTGTGTTGTCAATGAAAATAGCTTTAAAAAGCCACTAACAAGTCATTTAATAAAGTCATTTAATAAAGTTCCTGGTAGTTTATTTATCCACAAAAAGCCTAAACCAGCACAAAAAAAAAACACACTCAGCTAATACTCATTAATTATCATAATGAGAGCCTCAAAACGACTTTGATATAAAGTCTTTCTCTAAGCTGTTTATTTGTGATAATACCATCTTATCAGGTGTTTTTAATCGAGCTTACAAAAAAGCATTGTCTCATTTCTAGTCCAAATATCTAAACATTCTTAAATCAAGAAGCATTTTTCAGACAAGCAAAACATTTTGGGCTTTATTTTAATGATCTAAGCACAAAGTCTAAAGCTTATGGTGCAAAAGCATTAAGGTCACGTCTGAATCCTCTTCTGCTATTTTTAAGGATGGTAAAATCTGCTCTGCGCCAGGCACATGGTCTAACAGGGCTGTGCTTATTCTCTTCATGAGTTCTGGGTGTGTTTTGAGCATAATGTGCATTAAACCAATCAGAGTCTCGTCTCTCATTCCTTTTAAGAGTCAGTTGCGTCGCATCATGGTGCATTCGCTATTTACATAGCGACTTTGTAAGTGTAAAAACTGAATCTTCACTAGCGAGAGAACAGTTCAACAGAGCATCTGCAGCGCGAGGATAAAGAACGAGCCTCCTCCATTCAGCCTCTTTACTTTCTCTTTACTCTTTACTTTACTCCTTTACTTTGGTGGAGTGAGGAAACGCTGGAAACTGGTATCAGCCCACTTATTTAATTTACTTAACCTCCTTCATATATATATATGATCATTCTGCTGACTCCATTGACAGATTATTTACTTTGTTTTATGGAAAAACTCACTTAATTTTGGCTCATTATTTCTGAAAACACAACTTTATGTATCAAAAATGCTTCTTGATTTAAGATTTTGTAGATATTTGGACAAGAAGCGAGATAAAAACTGTACCACAGTGAAAGATGCAATAGTTAATTATATGGTTTAGTGATTATTTAATAATTTAAAAAAGCCTAAAATGCAGCGTTTGACCAGTCAAAATTAATAATTCCAGCAATAAATCAGTTGACATTGATGAATCAGAGATAGAAACACTGAATATCAGAGATGCAGGAGTCCTATAGCTCTTAACAACAGCTCGATCCTCAATCTGCCATCAGTCACTGTCACCAGATCAGTTTTTATGGGGCTTTTGGGAAAAACAGAGCACATCAGCTCAGTTCTGGGAAGTCAAATCCTTTTCATTTTACCCATAATGAAAATGACTTTCAGTAATGCATAAATCTTTCACAACAGGCATATATACTGGATGTACTGATGTTTAGAAGATGGATGAGAAGGTGCAAATACATTCTGAGATATCGCGTTCAGTTGTTTTACTCAAAATAAATAATCTTGAACAGGAGATCCACCAATGAGAGACCAGAGCATGTGAATATTCTGCACTGATTCGCAATCATAATGAACAGTTTCAGCTAATTGTAATAAACTCATTAAAACTGGATCCCCAGATTAATCAGCCAAAGAGGAATCTGATCAGAGAGTATATACAATAAAAGTCAGAAGTCAGATACATTTGTTCTCATAGATTACCCTCTAGAAAGTCTCCATGTGAAAGCAGCTCTATATAGGCACTCCTCCTGTGTGAGAGAGAGGTTTTGGATCTTGTATTGACGCTGCTGAAAACAATCCCTGACTGTGATCCTTGTTTATTTCTCTGCTTGTTTACTTCAGACAAGCTTATTATAAAAAAGACATAGAGCAACAGTACGGCACATCATTTTTTCATATTCTGAGGCCTAGTTTCTACGAAAACAGAGAGTGTGTCTTTGCTGGAAAACAGCCAGCAACACCTTCAGCTCAGCACTACAACACACAGCTTCCAGATTTAGCAAGAACACTCCTGCTGTGACGCAAATGAGCCATCTTTAAAGAAACCAACTCAGGCTCATTCTGAAAACGTACCCCTATATGCATTTCTGGAGATCACCAAATACATCCCGGGAGGTGTGTTTTTTGCAGAATCCACCAGAGGGCGATGTGCACGCTTTTTCAGATGTCAAATTTCTTTCACAAGTGCAATTTGCACCGTGCTGTTCTCCAGTAAATCCACCAGAGGCCGCTGCCGACTGACTGACTGACTAACCGATTGACTGACCACCTTCCTCCTTCCCTAAACCCAACCAATAGTGTTTTCAAAAGCACGATTGACCCGCCCCCTTCCCTAAACCCAACCCACAGTGTTTTCAAAAGCACCGATTGACACGCCCACACCCTTCCCTAAACCCAACCGACAGTGTTTTCAAAACCAATCCAGAAAAAGAAAAGCCCTCGGCTGATGTTTTACCACGTTTTCAAAATTTACCACGTTCTCACTCTGTTGTTTACTTGCTTGTTTTATTTTTTGGCTTTTGTTTTTGTCTTACTCGCTTTCTGGAAACGTTCTTCACAGGACTCTAACCCCGTCATCACGGTCAACTCTTCTCTGCATCTCAAGTCCGCCGACTTAAATGGCGAGCCACTGGGCAAACTGGTAACAGCGGAAAAGCCATCCACACGGAGGTAAGCAGTCATACCGAATGACCAAACAAACGAACGACGACATACAGCCCTATATCGTCCATTTTAAAGATGAAATGCAGCTATACGTACTGCTGGCTACATAATTTGCGATCTCCAGAAGTCTATAGAGCTACGTTTTCAGAATGAGCCTGTGTTGAAATAAACACTTATTTATTTATTTATTTATTTGTTTGTTTGTTTGTTTGTTTAGGAAAAGGCTCATTTTGAAGCTCTTCTGTTTTACCATTTTTTGTAACCATTCAGCCAATCTCATTTAGCTTAGCTTAGCATAGATCATTGAATCAGATTAGACCATTAGCATTTCACTCAAAAATCAGTGGGCGGGGAGAACATGCTCATTTGCATTTAAAGGCACAGGCACCAAAAACAGATACAATTCCCTCTGATCCAAAAATGGACATTTCCATTAGGCTATAATAAATGATCTGATGAAGATGTTGACTGGAAACCGGAAACAAAATATAAATTTTACGTCTTTTAAAAAGACAAAAAAAAAAAAAAAACATTGGGACTTCTTTAAATTGGAAAAAGATCAAATATCTGGTGTTTTTATGTGTTGTTTTCCATGTGATTGTCATGTGATTTCCCATGTGTTGTGTTCCATGAGTTTGTGCTTGTCATGTGATTCCTTATAGTTCTGCTTTCCCGCCATCTGTTAATGTTTATTAGTTCCACCTGTGTCTCTCCCCTGTTTTTAATCAGTTTAACCACATCTTGTGTATTTGTAACGAGGGAACTGAGGCTGTGTTAGGATCCATATGCAGAGGTTTATTTTAGGGATGAGGCAAAGACACCAACGATTTAACAGGCAAGTAGTCGGCAACAGAAAAGCAGTCCAAAACAGATCAAGAGGGCAAAGACAGAGAACGTACATGATCAAGGCAGGCAAGGTCATAAACAGGATCGCAGTCATGAAAGTCACTTAGAACAACGTTTGGTAAGGTAGGAAAACTGGCAATACTTCGCCAAGAAGCATGGCCTGAGCTCTCACTGATATACTGCACAAACAGGAAGTGACAACTGATCTGAGTCAGTAGTCGGGCGAGGGCTCCCTCTGCTGGCGTGGCGTTACAGTATTAATAGCCCTGGGTTCAGTTCAGTCCTTTGTCCGGTATTACATTTTCATCCGGTTCCTTTGAGTGTGTTTTTGTGAATAAATATAAGTTTTTGAGAATTCCCGTGTTTTTGTGAGAAAGCTAAACCGTGACAATATGCTAATGGTCTAATCCGATTCAATGATCTATGCTAAGCTAAGCTAAAAGACTCTGAAATTGGCTGAATGTATTCAAAATGGTAAAACTCAACATTTTTAATGTGGAAGAGAAGTAAAATGAGCCTGTTTCCAAAAATAAAGGGCGGTGTTTCTTTAAGGGTGTTGAGTTACAGCTATAGACGAGCAGAAGAGCCCTGGATCTGGAGTGGAGACTAGTTAACCCTCCAGTGATTTAATGACTGTCCTTTAATCTCTGCTGTTTCCAGATCAGGAGCAGACTGATGGGTAAATGTGGTTTGGTTAAGGGAGAAACGTGGAGGAGGAAAAACTGCTGTCAGCGCAATTCATGCTTAATGGACCATGTCAATGCGGCTATAAATCAAGCTGTTTTCCTCAGCAGTTTCCCATCCATCATTCAGCCCAGTACAGTCGACGGCACAGATTCACATAACTGTTTCAGTCATATACTGTCAATTCTGTGACATAATATAGTTTAACATAATATAACACCAAGAGGGAAAACCAACTCTAGTGTGATTCAACCCAACTAAATAAGGCAGGAGGTAAAGCGCCCTAAGACTTTCGACCACGCTGCAATCGCGCTGTTTACTTTTGTTGCGCTCTATATTAAATTAATAAACTCTTACTTGCATTTGGATCCTTTTTTGACTTGATTCTTACCCCACAGTGACACTTACAATAAAAAAAAACTAAATTACATTTGCTGTTTGTTCAAACTACTCATTTAAAATGAGCTGAAACAACACAATTCTTGAGGTTTTTTGGGGGAAAAATTAATTATTTTATGTTCAATCCCCTTAAATGTGTAAAAACTAATATGTATTCATTAATTTTACTTCGGCTTAGTCCCTTATTCATCAAGGGACGCCACAGCGGAATGAACCACCAACTATTCCAGCATACAGTATGTTTCATGCAGCGGATGCCCTTCCGGCTGCAACCCAGTTCTGGGAAACACCCATACACACACTCATACGCTACAGCCAATTTAGTTCATCAGTTCCCCTATAGCACATGTGTTTAGACTCTGGGGGAAACCGGAGCACCCGGAGGGAACCCACACCAACACGGGGAGAATATGCAAACACAGAAACATCAACTGACCAAGCCGGGACTCGAACCAGCAACCTTCTTGCTGTAAGGCCACAGTGCTAACCACTGAGCCACCATGTCACCCTAAAAACTAATAAGTTACCTAAACCACTTGTGTGGAACCCAGCATTTTTGCACTCTAGTTGGCTAACAATGGTTTGGGAAACGAACCCGATTCATAATCCATAACTTTACATGCACCGTAATGAGTTTTTGTGAATTTAGCTAAAAGTGAGAGTTGAAGCGTGTGATATTTGAAGACTGTTGTTTTGATTGCTAGCATGAGGCTCCACAGGCTGTTGTTGACGAAATGTAATTGTGCTACAAAGTCTAAAAGAAGAGGACAATTATAAAGGCAGAGGGAAAGCTCAGGCGAGCGCTAATCAAATCCCAGCATATTGAAATCCTACAGAAAATCTAATTGTGCCATTAGGAAGCATATCCAGGCCGCGTCTGAAACCGCAGAGCAGAAATCTGAATCACATTAGGACTCCTGAACCGATCCTGACTCTTTCACGAGGCTCTGAAAGGCAGTTTGATGCTGAAAATCCCTGTGACGTGACAGTCATTGTGTTACAGTCTATAAACATTGATTTGGTGTCTCTTAAGACGTATTCGGACATCCTCCGTTTAGGTTTTTACAAACTACATAGACAAGCTTTCTAATTTAATTGATCAGCAGTGATATGTGGAGACTTTTGGTTGTTCATCACTGTGCTTCTACACAAATCGATCGGGATCTCTTTTAAGGATTTACAACATCAACTATATAGGCGAGGAACTGAATGTGCAGACGACTGTAAGTAAGCCAATTATAGATTCACTTCCCAGAATAGCATAAAAAGTGTTTGTTCACATCAACAACACCGGTTCCTTCAGTAGAATGAGTTATCATCTGACCACTGGCAGACAACACTGGGGAACGACAATTATATTCTTACAATTCTGATATTAACTCGTCCGACATGTTTCAATATGTAGTTATCAAGCTTTTAAGCTGGATTCAGTTCAGTATTTGCTATCTTTCCTCTGCTGGTTGATCAAACTAATCCCCTAACACTTCCATATATTCATTTATCCACTTCAGCTGCCTAGCAAGAACTTAACGGCAAGATAAAACTGCCCAATAACAACCCAAAAGATGCCCTAGCAACAACCCAGTAACACAATACCAGCCACTAAGAACATCACCTGCCTAGTAACACAATAACAACCCCAAAGATGCCATGGCAACACCCTAGTAACACAACAACAGCCACTAAGAATATCACCTGCCTAGTAACACAATAACAACCCCAAAGATGCCATAGCAACACCCTAGTAACACAACAAAAGCCACTAAGAACATCACCTGCCTAGTAACACAATAACAACCCCAAAATTGCCATAGCAACACCCTAGTAACACAACAACAGCCACTAAGAACATCACCTGCCTAGTAACAAAATAACAAACCCAAAGATGCCCTAGCAACACTCTAGTAAGACAATAACAACCCCAAAGACGTCCTAGCAACACCCTAGTAACACAAAAACAGCCACTAAGAACATCCCCTGCCTAGTAACACAATAACAACCACAATGAACACCCTAGCAACCTCCTGGTGACATAAAACAGCCCATAAGAACACTCTATCAACACCAGATTAATACAACAACACCCACTAAGAACACAGACTGCCAAGTAACACTATAACAACCGCCAAGAACAATGACTACCTAGTAGCACAGTAACAACCAACAAGACTGCACTATCAACACTATAGTAACATGATTACAACCACTAAGATTACCCTAGCAACACCATAGTAACACTTAAACAACACCCAAAATCAATGACTACCAAGTAACCCAGTAACAACCACCAAGATTGATCTGTCAACACCCTAGTAATACAGTTACATCCACTAAGGTCACCCTAGCAACACACTAGTAACACTTTAACACCCACCGATAATAATGAGTACATAGTAGCACAGCAACAACCACCAGGAATGCTTTGTCAACACCCTAGTAACATGATTACAATCACTAAGATCACCCTAGCAACACCCTAGTAACACTTTAATAACCCCCAAGAACAACAGCTTCCAAGTAATACAGTAACAACCACCAATAATGCCTTATAAACACCCTAGTAATATGATATGATAACAACCACTAAGATCACCCTAGCAACACCCTTGTAACACTTTAAGGACCACAAACAATGACTGCCAAGTAGCACAGTAACAACAACCAAGAATGCCCTGTCAACACCCTACCATTACAGTAGCAACCACTAAGATCACCCTAGCAACGCCCTAGTAGCATTTTGACAACCACCAAGAACAACAGCTGCCTAGTATCACAGTAACAACCACCAAGAATGCTATATAAACACCCTAGTAACATGATAACAACCACTAATATCACCCTAGCAACACCCTTATAACATTTCGACAACCACCATGAACAATGACTGCCTAGTATCACAGTAACAACCACTAAGAATGCCTTATAAACACCCTAGTAACAAGATAACAACCGCTAAGATCACCCTAGCAACACCCTAGTAACACTTACTAACCACGAACAATGACTGCCTAGTAACACAATAACAACAACCAAAAATGCCCTGTCAACACCCTAGTATTACAATAGCACCTAGTAATATCACCCTAGCAACACCCTAGTTGCATTTTGACAACCACAAAGAACAATGTCTGAATGTGTATCAGTCACAACCACCAAGAATGCCTTATAAACACCCTAGTAACATGGTAACAACCACAAAATTCACCCTAGCAACACCCTAGTAACACTTTAACAACCACCAAGAACAATGACAGCCTAGTAACACAGGAACAAGCACCAAGAATGCTAAATCAACACCCTAGTAACATGATAGCAACCACTGAGATCACCCAACAACACCCTAGTAACACTTTAACAATCACGAACAATGCCTACCTAGTAACACAGTTACAACAACCAAGAATGCCCTGTCAACACCCTAGTATTACAATAGCAACCAGTAAGAACAACCTAGCAACACCCTAGTTGCATTTTGACAATCACAAAGAACAATGTCTGCCTAGAATCACAGTAACAACCACCAAGAATGCCTTATACTGTAAACACCCTAGTAACATGGTAACAACCACTAAAAACCCTAGCAACATCCTAATAACACTTTAACAACCACCAAGAACAATGAAAGCCTAGTAGCAACAAGCACCAAGAATGCAATATCAACACCCTAGTAACACAAAAACAACCACTAAGATCACTCTAGCAACACCCTAGCAACACTTTAACAACCACCAAGAACAACAGCTGCCTAGTAACACAGTAACAACCATCGATAATGTCTTATAAACACCCTAGTAACATGGTAACAACCACTAAGATCACCCTAGCAACACCCTTGTAACACTTTAACAACCACCATGAACAATGACTGCTTAGTAACACAGTAACAACCACCAAGAATGCTATATCAGCACCCTAGTAACAAGATAACAACCACTAAGATCACCCTGGCAACACCCTATTAACACTTTAACAACCACCTTGAACAATGGTTTCCTAATAACACAGTAACAACCACCAATAATGCCTTATAAACACCCTAGTAACATTATAACAACCACTAATATTACCCTAGCAACACCATAATAACACTTTAACAATGACTAAGAACAATGACCACCTAGTAACACAGCAACAACCACCAAGAATGCTATATCAACACCCTAGTAACACAGAAACAACCACTAAGATCACCCTAGCAACACCCTAGTAACACTTTAACAACTACGAACAATGGCTGCCTAGTAACATTATAACAACCACTAATATCACCCTAGCAACACCCTAATAACACTTTGACAATGATTAAAGAACAATGACCACCTAGTAACACAGTAACGACTACCAAGAACGCAATATATCAACACCCTAGTGACACAAAAACAACTACTAAGATCACCCTAGCAACACCCTACTAACACTTTAACAACTACGAACAATGGCTGCCTAGTAACACAGTAACAATCACCAAGTGAGCTCTGTCAACACCCTAGTATTACAGTAGCAACCACTAGGTCACCCTAGCAACATCCAAGTAGCATTTTGATAACCACAAACCACCACCAAGTATGGTGGTTGGTAACAACCACCAAGAATGCCTTATAAACACCCTAGTAACATGGTAACAACCACTTAGATCACCCTAGCAACACTCTAATAACACTTTAACAACCACCAATAACAATGACAGCCTAGTAACACAGTAACAAGCACCATGAATGCTATATCAACACAATTGTAACACAATAACAACCACTAAGATCACCCTAGCAACACCCTAGTAGCATTTTGACAACCACCAAGAACAATGACAGCCTAGTAACACAGGAACAAGCACCAAGAATGCTATATCAACACCCTAGTAACACAGTAACATCCACTAAGAACACGCTAGCAACACCCTAGTGAGCCTTTTGACAACCACCAAGAACAATGACCACCTAATAACACAAGAACAATCAACAAGAGTACCCTAGCAACACCCTAACAACACAATAACTGCCCAGTCATGTCCTTCCTATGTCTAAGGGTTTTAAACTACATTAGATGTATGTAAACAACAAAATCCTAGGCAAGGCAATGCATCAGGTGTGCTCTCAAGAACATCTGCGCACTTCTCTTCAGTTCCACTGGGGACACAGAAACTATGCTTTATCCACAGTCTAATTATGGATCCACAATGCTTAATTTTATGCATGCACAAAAATGCATTTAATGGTATTTCTGGGAATATTTAACCCTGTTAGTGATCTATTGTGAATTGTTTTCTGGTCAACTCTGTTAATGTATTTTTGGCAGAGGGCATACAGTATATATTGGTGGTGTAGAGAACTGTAATGCATATTTACTGGAAGAAGCATCAGAATGCAGTCCTCTGGAGGACAATATACTCCAAAACCAATCTGACGGCTGGGAGGCCAAGCACCATCTATTCAACACTGGCCCCGTGGAGCTATTACAGAGCATGACAGCATGAGCTGGTATTAGCCGACTTTCATAATTCTAGTCTGATATAACACAAAACACAAGCCGAATGTGAGACCTCCCATCTGCACAGCACTTTCACACTTCAGCAACACTCAAAGGCAGTTAACGTCAGAGATAACAATTTAATTACGAAACAAGCCACATGTTGACATCTTGATGTCTTGAGTAAACTTTATAGTCGTAGAATGAGCATTGCGGTGTTTATTTTAATGTTTGCATTTGTCTGTAAAGCCACTGGCCTTTAATGTGGCATTTTACATGAGGTTGTTTCTCATTACAACTACACTGCTAAATCCTCTGAGTAAAATGTACTCAGTTGAGAGTGTATTTGGTCCCTCTCTAAATTGAGTAAAAGTTACTCAGCAGCAGAGTTAAAGTTAATGAGACAATGAAAGGATTAATTAATGATGATTGAGCACAGATGGTGAACACCTGATGTTAATAAGCATAAACAGAAGAGAAACACAAAGCTACAACTGACTTCGAACAGCAGCAGCAGATTCACTTATCACTAAAACACAAAAATGTGTTGTTTTTTATTGTTGTTGTAAACAATTACTTAATCAGTTCATTCTCATTATTATCACTATATGGAATTTTGTAAAGCGTGGCAGAACTAAGGCCAAACCAACACAGGCTCATTGTGAAAACGTAGTCCCGAGTACGTTTCTGGAGACCGCACATTACGTGGTCAGGGGTACGTACGGCTGCGTTTCGTTTTTTTTAAACGAACACTACGGGGCGGTGTGACGCCTTTTCTTCTCGCGCTCGCCGGCCGACTGCCTCGTGTGGATGACTTTACCGCTGCAACCAGTTTGTCCCGTTAGCTCGCCGTGTTCGTCGGCGGACTCGAGCCACAGAGAGGAGTTGACCACCACCACGACGACGCCGGGGTTCGAGTCCAGCGAGGAGCGGTTCCAGAAAGCAGGTAAGACAAACACAGAATCCGTGTAACGAAGTAAACCAGTCAACAACAGGGTGAGAACGCGGTGAAGTCTGAAAATGTGGTAAAAATGAGACGAGGGGGTTTTGTTTCGTCTGGATTGCTTTTTTTTGAAAGCTGTTGGTTGGGTTTAGGGAAGCGGGTGTGTGGGCGGGTCAATCGATAAAATTTTGGTTGTGTTTAGGGAAGGAGGAGGGTGGGTCAGTCCGATCGGATGGTCAGTCAGTCGTTCAGTCAGCCAAAAACGGTCGGCCGACAGCGGCCTCTGGTGGGTGTACGCGAGAACGGCAAGCGCAAACGGCGCTCGCGAGAGACACTTGAGATCTCAAAAAGCGTCGCAGTGGCCTCTCGTGGACTCGCCAAAGCAAAGAGTGCAGAAAGACATACCGGACGGGACGTATTCCACGGCCTCCAGAAACGTACTCGGGACTACGTTCTCAGAATGAGCCTGGGGTGGGCCAAACAGGTTGGAAATAAGTAAATATCTGCTGTTTGTGGAGTTGCTTAATGATCCTCTGCTGAGATTTTGAGAGATTAAATGTGTTGTATTTCAGTTTATTTCATCTAAGGCTGTTACTGAAGGTAAATGTAGCTTTGTGTTTCTCTTCTGTTTATGCTTATTAACATCAGGTGCTCAATCATCATTAATTAATCCTTTCATTGTCTCATTAACTTTAACTCTGCTGCTGAGTAACTTTTACTCAATTTAGAGAGGGACCAAATACACTCTAAACTGAGTACATTTTACTCAGAGGATTTTGCTGTGTAACTAGAGTGTGTTATTAACAGTGGTGTAAAGTAACTCATTATAAATCCTCTGCACTACTGTAGTTGAGTAGTTTTTCTCAGGAACTGTACTTTACTGAGTAGTTTTATAAATGTGGACTTTTCCTTCCCCTT
>CAIGQQ010026296.1:40569-59380 GCA_903798035.1 Danio albolineatus | reverse complement strand
ATAATAATAATAATAATAATAATAATAATAATAATAATAATAATAATTAGTAAATGGAGAGCAACATGAACATTAATCTTAACTTTTCTTTAAGAGTTTTGGAATGAAGATAAGTGATGTTTTCATTTTTGGGGGTAAACTAACCCCTTTAATCAGATCTACACTTAAAACCTAATCCACTCTTTAACTTCAACTGCCCTCCGTGACATTTTTTAATCCCAAGTTTACGTTACTACTCAGACTTCAGAAAACACAGGGCGTGAGACACTGCGGAAGTTTGAGTCTGTGTTTTTATGAGGGCGAGGAGAGAGTTATGCAAGTTCATCAGCCATTACCAGTTTCTTCACCTCTGAAAGCCTCTCGATGCTCCTTCAAATCCAAACACGCACTACTATTACCTTCATAAATCCCTGCTCTTTCTGCTACAAACTCCCCCTTTCAAAAACAAATGTTCTCTCTCTGTCGCACACACACATGGCCATGGTTCACTGGCTCTGTGCACAGCCGTCCCTGTATCTTTTTGTCTGAGGGCTGCCAGGTTTTGTTTAGTGAAGAGAAATAACAAAAAGTGAGCCCCTATTCCCTGACCCGCACCGCTCTAAACCCCTCACACACATTCCACACACTGCCCGGGTCAAAGGCCACGCCAAGCACAATAACCAGTTAGAAAGGAACGGGACGGACCGGGTGAAGTTCATTCACATCTTAAATCCAGCTCGGCAGAGAAGCAGGGATATAGAGAGAAAGAGGGAGTTTGGTGGGGGAATTGCACTTTTGCGACTGTATTCTTTGTCTAAAAGAGCTGGGGGATACTAATCACGTGTGTCTGAGGAGAATTCAGACAACCTTTGGAGATCTAGAGAAAATGCATCAACAGAAACTTATAGTTTGAGGCTGAGCGTGAACTGTAAAAAACATCCGTAAATTAGCAGTTTTCCATATTTTATAATTAATTCTTTTCTTTTTCCTTATGTCTTTTTGCCTTTTAATTGCATTATGGGACCTTGATCTTTCTGCCAACAACTTTTAACCTTTGAAAAAGTTCGAAAAAGTGACTTTGAGCAACATTTTTAATAGTTTAAAGTGATATATTGTCTGGGTTGGTGTCATATATTAAGGTACAAAAACCTTGTAACGAACTGCCAGTACATTTTCAGTTATTTTACAGTCATATTTATCTAGATATTATTTATTATACATTGTATTATTTCAATCTTCCAAAATGTCAATTAAAGTCCCTTCGTTAAACTGTAAAGTTTTTTAACACCAAAGGTTGACAGAGCAGAGATCAACATCCCTTCATGAAATTCGGTCACACTTTCAAGAGTTCACACTTGGCTGATGATTGATAATAAAGCGTATTTGGCATGCTGTCCCGGGAGAAAGCCCTGAGCTCAGAATATCCTTGAGCCCGGGGCTCCCTCCCGTTTAACGGGCAAGAGGAGAGTTTGAGCTCAGGTAAGTCTCGAGAACTCCCTCCACTTGTGAATGTTCTGAGATGTATCTGACTAGAATTGCCTTAAGAGGCCATTTAAAGTAGTCTATTTACTTTGTATGTTTTTTGGACGGTGGGAGGAAACCGGAGAACCCGGGGAAAACCCACACGAACACGGGGAGAACAAACTCCACACAGAAACGGCGACTAGCTCGGAGAGAGGCTGAACCAATTGCGTACTTGCTGTGAGGCAACAGTGCTAACCACTGGGCCACCGTGCCGTCCTATAAGAGAAGGGGAGGAGTTGGGGTGGAAGGGGGGATTCTTCAAGATGAAGATGACTGGAGTAGAAAGCTTTGGTAATTTATAGTGAGTCATGATTCGTTTGATTGGTGCATTGTGCTGACCTGATGTGGTACCAGCTGTGTTTAATCATAAGCACGTGATCCTCTCGAAATTTAGTTTATAAATAAACCCCACATATTTTGATGGTCCGTTTGTTGAATTTAAGTTGCAACTAATTCTCATTAGATTAAAAATAGACTGTTAGGTTGGGGTTAGGGTTGGGGTTAGGGTTAGTGTAAGTTGACATGTACTTGATAGCCACTTAAATATCTGTTGAATGTCAGTATCAACAGATATTAAGTAGACAGTCTACTAATACTCAAATGGACCATTTAAAGTGTTAACTGAAATTCACAACAGTGAATAAATGAAAAACATTTGTGAATCCCAAAACTGTTAATTATGAGATATGTTTTACAGTGTAGATGTAGAAAGTTTTCCCCAGTATTTAGTATTTAGAAAGCCTTGAAGTTCATCAACCACCATTGAGGCTATATTTACTAGATGTAGTTTATGGGCCAAACAGTATGTGGTGCTGGAAGAAATGGAGAAGAAGACACAAACCTAGTGGTCTGTATTGACCTTAGCTACTCTGAAATGCGGAGTTGCGCTCGTTTTTGCCATTGTTTTAGAACTTCCAATTCAGTTGCTGGGAGAAATGACTAGAAATAATAAATGGCAGAAAACGGTCAAACTACTTGCTTTACAAACAAGTGTGTCCATGACTATACAGACATAGCAGAATAATATAATAAGAAAATATCAATATGCAACATCAAGCAGCGTAGCAAGCTATTTTTAATGTCTTAAATTTAATGTAAGTGAATCAGACTGGAAGTCTCAAGGCGAAGAGAGTCAAAAGGCTGCGCTCGCTCATACTCAAAGAATAAGGTCAGAACAAACCAACTAACAATTGATATGAAATTAAGATTGTCCCTTTTCCCCTACGATGATGTACAGTACATCCGATTGAAATGATATCTGATAATAGAAATAAACATAGGGCAGCACATTATTTCATCTTTTAGACGATTGGATCTTTGCAAGATGGACGTTGCTAACAAAATGGAGGAAGATTAGAATGGCAGTTTGCAATCAGTTGTGTAGAATTAGAATCTAGAATGTCCAACGAAATCACCCTCTGATGCAGAATGTTTTAAGATGCCTGAAGATGACGAGAACAAGGTGCTACATTTTACAGATGGAATCGTACCTTATTTGTTTAAACTACTGTCTCCAATGAATCAAGAGAGGGACCGAGATGAGGCGGCTGATGGTCAAGTTCGTAATCCCTAACCCTAACCCTCAAGAGCATAGACATGTCTGAATGGGAATACGACACTTCTTTCCTAAATCTAGTTATTGAACACACTTACTTACTACCAGGGCCGTTTATATATAAGTTGATATTTAGCCGCACCATATTAGTGTTTCATGACATCTAATATTTACAAGCTGGGTAGCCCAACGCTCAACCCGGAGGACCAGGACATACACACATACGGACAATTTAGCTTACCAAATTCACCTATAGGTCATGTCTTTGGACTTGTGGGTGAAATCAGAGCACCCGGAGGAAACTCACACCAACACAAGGAGACATGCAAACTCCACACAGAAATGCCAACTGACCCCCAATAGTATCTGGATGCAGCCTTTATGATGCAAGCTAAGATTGCACCACTCAGCCATGCAATGTCAGACACAATACACTCAATGGAGTGACGTCACTTTGATGGGTAGGGATGGGGTTAGGTGAGCACATTAAAAAGCATTGGATGCAGCTCAGATTGCACTGCACTAGGTCTGCATCCAGACCCCTCTCACTGACCCAGCTGGACTCAAACCAGTGACCTTCTTGCTGTGAGGCGACAGCGCTATCCACAGCGCCACCATGCTGCCCCATTTATTGAACATAACTGTCATAATTATAAACAGTATTCAACTGCTTGACAGCATCATACAACTGAATGACAGTTACCAATTATACTGGCCAACAAGCCATGATAGCCCGGCCTTAAAGGCATTCCATGTGACCAGAAGTGAAGAAAACCTGTTTCGAGAGGTGAGGGAAGGTTATGGTATTTGATTAAAGATTGTGGGGGAAAATTAATTAAAAAAAATAACTACACGCACAGGGGTGTGTAAGTGTGTGCTTTTAAAATGGTCATTCTTGACCCGTAAGTCAGCAGCAGGGCTAATATTAGTCAACATTACTTACCTCACCTAAATTCTTCTTGCTACAGTTCTCATGCAAAACAAACATCTCTTAAGAGACTTGTAGATCTGTCTTCGGCACTGTGCGTAATGAAGTACTTCACTGGGAATTCAGCACCAAGTTGAACTTTCACTGACTGGTGGCTTTACAGAATCATATATTATAGTCTTAAAATCCACTCAGTGCTCACTGTAGGTCTGTCCTGAAAAAGTTTTTACGTTAAATCAATTTCTCTATGGAGACGTTAAATGGGATTTTTCCTTGCGGAAGCAGTCCGTTGTGCTCTTTTGTCTGTATTGTGTGTGAGGGCACAATCGTGAGGGCACTTGTGTGAGAGACAGTGTGTACTTGTTGGAATGAGTGTGTGGGAGAAAGCAAGATAATTAAAAGCTGTTGTGGTCTCTGCACAGAGCGTGTCTCTAGAGGAAGATGCTAATCTATACGTGTATGTGTGTGACCTGTGTCTCTCAGGGAGGATGTCTGTTCTGATGGAATGCTGACCTAGAAACCGGAGCATGGATAATCCTGACAAGATCACAAATCTCATTCTGTCACCAATCGGATGATGTGTGTGAGTTGTGTGGGATGATAATGAAAATTAGATTTTATTGCTCCGTTCCAAATTCTAGTGAGCTGTGCATGGAGACAGGATATTTAAAGCAACTTGTATTGCCTCCTAAAATCTACCTTATCCAGCATTGCATGACTTCTTGCGATAGAGGCAATCCTGGAAAGTGTACAATAGGGTCAGTAGAAAATTAAATCCACAAGATGGCTTGTGATCCAAGAGAACAGTTGATTATCAAAAATAAATATATAATTCACAGGACGACATTTGTTTTCAATAATCTATACAAAACCCCCTTGAACAGTATTATGTATTTTGGTGACTTGCGTACATACATTATGCTAAGTGTTTTGAAGATTGTTCAAATCCAGAGAAATAAGCAATATTTATTAATGACGCCATACACACTTGATGATTTCTGATGGCTCATGCATAAACCTAGGCTGTTTCTCAGTATCAAGAACCCAGAGAATGATCTTTTTTCCATGTGTTTCAAAATTTTTATGTGAATGTTGCTTTCAAAGTGTTGCTCGGTGGCTCAACGGTTAGTACAGTCATCTCACAGCAAGAAGGTCGCTGGTTCGAGTCCTGGCTTGGCTAGTGTTTATTTGAAGATTGCATGTTCTCCACGAGTTTGCGTGGGTTTCCTTCAGGTGCTCTGGTTTCCCCCACAGTCCAAAGACATGCGGATGAACTAAATTGGCCATAGTGTGTATGTGAGAATGTATGGGTAATTCCCAGTACTGGGATGCGGCTGGAAGGGAATCTGCTGCATAAAACATACCTTTAATGTTATACGCTAGATCAATTTTAACAAATAAAAATACTTACAGGTTGTGGCTCACAATCCACAGCTTTGTCTATTATGGTTGGAGCTTTGAGGAGTTTTTAGCCAAATCCAGCACTGAACTGGGAGAGATTCTGGAAGTTCTCCTTTGTCAAATGCTAGCTACATATTTTATAATTCTCTGGAACATAATTAAACTTAAACTGTATCACTTCTGTCTTTGTGTTGTGTCCTCTGGAAGCCCAAATACAGAAACAGAAAAAGCTCTGTGCAAATAGCAGACACTGGCTTTTACAGAGTTAACTTAGCAAAGCCTACAGCAAACAAAGTTTGGGGACTACAAAAAAATAAAAATAAAAAATAGAAAAATACAACTGGGTTAATGTATTTTTTTTGTAGTCCCCAAACTTTATTCGCTGTAGGCTTTGCTAAGTTAACTCTGTAAAAGCCAATGTCTCCCTTTGAACTGAACTTTGATCATATTACATTCAGGTTGTTTATGTTCACACAGCTACATTACACGTCAACTAAAGTTTCAAATATCATATCGTAGTGGACCACCCCTTTCAAAGCTACACAATAATTTATTTTAACAAAAACCATGCGATTGTGTTTGCTGAGTAAAAATTGATTTTGCACATTATTTGTGAATCCTGCATTTTCCCATTCTCAGGGGTATTTGTGCTATTTCACGCTAAGCTTAATTTAGCCATTCATGGCACAGCAGAGAAATATCACACTGACCAAATGTCACCAAATAGAAAGAATCCATTATTGCGCACTTGCTAAAGTATTATAGAAGCTGAAAAACATGTGAAAAGTAATTTAATAAAGACAAAAACACCAGGATTACACCATGGAGAATGTTTAACATCCAGCTTACATTAATAATGCACACATTTACTATACAGAATGTACTGTTTTAGTGTTATTATTTATTCAGTCCCCATGTCCCTACTCAAGAGTATGTCGGTTGCAACCATGGCGTTAAAAGTTGTTCAACAACTTCAACAAGGCCTTCATTCAACCACAGACATATTCAGTGTTTAAGAATGTTAAGTATTAGATCCCAAAAAACATGTCTTTAACATGAACAGAATGCAAAATAAAATTATTTGTATTTGCTTACAAGTATTAAGCTATTAGCTTAGCCACAGGTGAAATGCTAAAAATAAATAGCAAATGTTGGCTATTTGTGTAGCGTGCAAAGTTGCTTCCTAATAAAAGCATTGAAAATGACACAATAATTAAATTACATCACAGTTAAAATGTTGTATATGTAGGCCATAAGCTGCAAGGAAGCACACTAGAATTTATATAAGAACTTGTGTGTGTTTATGTGTGTATCGTTTCTGTGCATTTATGTTGAAAAATCAGGTGCTACTGCCTTATAATGCGATCAAAGTGTGTGTGACGTAAACAGATGGTTTGAAATCTGTTCATGTGTTTTATAAAAGCAAAAATACTCCTGGTGTGTCAGAATATCAATATCAGCTTCACATCAGGGTGTGTGTGTGTGTGTGTGTGTGTGTGTGTGTGTGTGTGTGTGACAGTAATGCAGAAACTGAGAAGTACTTATAGTGTGTAACATTTCAAGTTAGCGATTAATGTCTGACCAGCTCCAGTGCACGTACAGGTCAATAAACAGAAGAATTTGAAGGGCGCGCACCACACATGACAAGCGAAAAGATTCAATGCTAACCTCTAGCCTCCAGTCAACCCCCTTTAATTCACTGGCGAGCTCTTCACGCACACAAACAGCCAAACCAAAACAAACACGGGCACACACACATACACAGACACTTCTGCTATCTATGAGGCCCAGACGGACCCTCTTCCCTCAGGCGGACATTAGCAGAGTGAAGGTGAGTTTCAGAGGAAGAGGAGCACACATCGTATGATACTACCTGTCAATCACCCACACAGCCTTAAGAAGAGAATTGGGAAAATTCTGCATTTAAATTCAACTATAATGGCATGTGCTGCGGCCGTCGCTTTAATAAGGCCTGGGTCTGAAGTGTCTGTCGGCTTCAGCTTTTGAATAAATATTGGAATTCGAAAGGGACCCGTTTAATCTCCGACTGAATGAAGCAAAAGAAAACGAATGATCATGAAACTGATAAAACATAATAATATCTTGAATCATTGCATGTTTGCGCTTCTGACAACCATGGTGTCGGTCTGAAAAACAGCTCTATCACACAAATAATTAAATGCAAACCATGATAAAGCACTTGCTGAGTAAAATGTATTATTTCAGTCAATTATCTGAGCATACAGACTACTTATGTGGTCTATAATATTGTAATAGTAGCTTAACAACATTAAAGTTTGTGTAAAACAGAAGTTTATACTATTTACATAATAAAATATATCAAAACTCAGAATATTGGTGTGTTTTCTCCTCTTATGTTTCATTAGCAGCAAACGAATGGTTGGAGGGGCATGGCTCATACCTGCGAATATGATCCCAAGGTTCCATAATCCTGGACAATGCTGTATCCTGAGCAGCTGTTTGGTGCATGGCGGAGTAGCAAGCATGAGACTGATTCCTGTGACCCTCCAAGGACAAGACTAGCCTCGAGTTCTCCAGCCTCTGGCTCCTAGACTGCAGCTCTGCACAAGATGTCTGGCCATAGGAGAAATGGTCGTGCCCAACTGAGCCTGGTTTCTCTCAAGGTTTTTTTAATTCTTCACTTTCGCCAATTGGTGAAGTTTTTTCCTCGCCACTGTTCCGGCATGGTTCGGGACTTGTAAGATCGATGGATTTGCTCTTCAGTGTTTGGACTCTCAGTAGTGAATATTAAACCACACTGAACTGAACTCCAACACTAAAAACTGGACTGACACTGTTCCAATTTACTATAAACTTCTACAGTATGTGAAGCTGCTTTGGCACAATCTACATTGTAAAAGCGCTATACAAATAAAGGTGAATTGAATTGAATACCTGTCAACATAGGGATGTGAAAATAAGGGATCCCCCTGCCGCCTCCAAAAAAATTTAATTCCCAAAATTACTAAGTATGCTTTATTATTATTAATATCTAGAGCTGTTTCATTTTAAATAAACAGTTGAAATGATCAGTTATATGTTTCATCATTATTATTATGATCATGATTATTGTTATTATTATTATTATGTGTGCTTGTCTGTATTCAAACAGCACCCAAAACCCAGTGTCCGCTTCGCTTCAAATTGCATGTACAGAATCCGTTTGGGAAACAGCATCTATTTATCACTATGGAGCACGTCTGACAGTCACACACTACGTACATAGTAGGGGCATTGGAGGAATGGAGGATTGACTCTTTAATGTTTATTGTCACCCTTCATAGAAAGATTGAAAATCTGAAATACGGGAAAATACCTTTACAGGATGATAGAGGGATAGAGATGTAAAATACAGGAAAATCCCAGTAAAAACGGGAGCAATGACAGGTATGGCATGGCTAAGTGCATACTGACATCATCAGAGATTTCCAATCCAGAGAACAAATTTGTTTATAAGTGGACGCCCATTCAAGGATATATTTACTAATTTACTAATGAAAGACTAATAAACAATGCAAATTTCTGTTTACAGAATTTAAATTTTCTGAATTTTCAGTTATACATTCAGTGATTGAGAATGTAAACAATTAAGTGATAATTGAACCTTTTGCTATCTGAGGAAAAAATGTATCGCTATGGCCATTATTTGCTAGTATATATTGCCGCTATTCTCCCCGTGTTCGTGTGGGTTTCCTCCGGGTTCTCCGGTGTCCCCCACAGTCCAAAGACAGGTGAATTGGGTTAGCTAAATTGTCTGTAATGTGTGTATGTACTGGTCCTCCAGGTTGGTGGTTTATCATAAAAATTTGACGTTACAAAACAATATAGTGCGACTAAATATCAACTTCAATTTAAATGGCCCTGGAAGTAAGTAATTTTATTTTCATTACTGTAGGTTTAGGATTGGGGTAGGTGTAGATCAGAGATGCCCAAACTAGGGCCTCCGGGCCAAAGCTGGCCTTTGGTAACCTTTGATTTGGCCTACCATCCCATCTGAGAAGAGATTGTCATTTCTAATTTAACATAACCTTGTTTTTGTTTGTTTGTTTTATTGCTCAGCTACAAAAAAAAAAAAAAAAGCCAAGTGAAATTAAACGTTTCAATAAAATGTATCTGTAAATGAATCAGATTTTATAAAATGTAAATACTGTTACTCGATGAACATAAGACAATGCAGAAAACATCAGGGAGCATATCGAGACAAAAACAGGTGCTCCACTGAACTTCATTATGTCATAAAGGAGATTGTTTTTAATATAATAAGTTTATTATAAAATATAAACAAATATACTGCATTAGTTAATGAAGCAATGTTTCCTAGTTTTGTTTTTTTAATATCAAATAAGTAAATGAGAAAATTATGACAACTGTAACGTAAATAGCTTGATATATTTACCTTCGCTCCATCACCCTCAATCAAGTTTGGTTTTTGGCCCTTCATACAATAAGTAACTTTGGGTACTCGTGGTGTGAATGTTAAAAAACACATAGGTTACTGTAAGGGCTAGGTTGGCGTAGACAATATAAAACACAGTAGGTTGGAATATGTGTTGTGTAGGTAGGCCTACAGTAAAAACAATTAGCTCTAGCTTCCAATGAACAATTTAGCATAGGCCAATTTTTGTTTTAAATAAATAAATAAATGCCAATGTAGTTGTTTTTAATGGGAGCGACACTTAAAGAGCCCCTATTATGGGTTTTTGAAAATGAGCTTGCATGCAGTGTGTAACACAGCTCTAAGTGAAGTGAAATGTCCAGCTAAGGCTTAAATCTGGAAGTGCACAGTGTTTAAAACTGTTGATTCATCCATAAAAGAGTCGACTAATAGTTCCTCAAACGAATCGCTGTGCTTACGTGTCTTTAGCCGTTTCGGCATGACGTGAACAGGAAACATAAGCACTGCCCATTTGTGCGCACGCAGCCCCGGGAGATTCGAAACCCCCAACCCCGCCCACAAACAACAGCCTTGTGCTGTGTTCCCTCTGAGGAGTGCTTCTGAAATCTACACGCTTACAACGGCAGATTCGGAGCACCGGGACATTTCCCGGTGGCCTGACGGTGAATCTGGCCTGCTATCCAACAAGTGAGTACGTGCGATTAAAACGACTGTTTTCTCTAGCTTGTAAATTATGTATTTAATTGTGTTTACGGATTAAAATGCGTTTGTGAGCTTGCGTTGCACTGCTGTTTGTCGTTGCTATGGCCACATCAGCTCTCCTACACACGTGCGGCGGTCCTGTTTCATAATGGTTCAGCTTTTGCCGCTGTGTGCATTAATACTGAATGTGTGTCACTGTTTTTACTTGTGGTTAAGAATAGCGCTGGGAATATGCTGGGAGACCGGGGGGTTAGTTTTGGGGGTGAGGTGTCTGAAATACGGGCGACTCCCGATAAAAACAAGTGTTGGCAGATATGCTCACGCACACACTATGACTGCTTCAATATTGATAAGCCGTGGCGGGCATTCTCTCGTGCTGAATGATGTCGACCAATCGCAACAGACTGGGTCATCGGCCCAATCAGCGCAGTTTAGCATCGCGCTAAGGAGGGGTTTTGGAACGAATGAATCGCTGAACGATTCATATAGGAGTCGCTGGGATAATGAGGTAAAAATAAATGCATATTATAAGACAGTGAAAGTGTTTTTTGACCATGCATGCATATTAGCCTGCTGCTGGAGTCCCCCAAAACCAAAATATGACCCTTTTTAATGTATAATAGGGGCTCTTTAAAAATGATAAATGCCAATAGTGTGACCAGGTGCCGAGCTTTATGACCATATAAACAATCCCAGTAATATAAAAATGGAAAAATGTGTACAGACTGAAGTATGTGTTGGGTGCAGGTTTTGAATGAATATTTGAATTCGACTGGCACCAGTTTAATCTCCAGCTGAATGAAGCAGGAAAAAAAGCCGAATGATCATGAAACTGATAAAACGTAACAATATCTTGAATCAAAGCATGTGTGCGCTTCTGTCTTCTGACAGCCTGCCGGCAGTGTGGATGTTATTGGGCTGAAAAACAACTCTATCACACTCTGCCAGAGACTGTTTCAAGCGCAAACAGACGCTCGAACGCGGCAGCCGCCGGTTCTTACGACTGTACAGAAGGGTGATGTGGGGTTTTGGTAGTGAGGGGTTTTTACGACTCCTGTCAAAGTGCCCGTTTGATTTAGAGCTCGGACTTGATGGGGGCAACACATCAAACAGTGATATAGAGGGATGAACCGAGAAGGAAGACAGAGCGAATGAATCCGGGAGGGGAAAGGGAGTGATTGTGCCATTAAAATGCCAGTGACGTCATCCGGCACTTATTATGAACCAGCACTGAACCGCATCGAGTCATTGGTTAAACAGAGTTACAACAGAGGTGGAATGCGGGACAAGGGAAAGAGTCAAATTTAACAAATAATGTCAAAACCAGCGTTAATCAAGAAAATGCGATGAAAGAAACACCCCCTCTGAGAGGTTTAGGAACTTGTAATAAAAGTGAATGATAGCCACGATAAAACACCTCACGGGCAGCTTTTCAGTTTTTATCAGTGAGTTTTACTGCATGGAATGTAATCTTACTTTGACATAGTGTGCTGAGAGAGTAAAGAAAGAAAAAGAGAGAAGGTTGGTAAAGCAACAGGTGCACCAAACAGTTTCCCCCAACATCTTAACGTCTTTTCAAACATTTATTCAACATAGTATAACATCTCAACATCATCCTGCACCAAAACGTAAAAGCAAAACGTTCAATTGCTTCATAAAATCAGCACTGATTACAGAAATACTGTTGAGAGTTTGTTAAAAACAGTCTCTCACACGTCAGTTTCAAGGCATTAAGTAAGATGACAATGTTTTGATGTAAACAGAGTAATAAATCACTATGCAAAATGCTGAAACAGGGTTTGGTATCCTTGTGTGGTCACTATTGGATTTTTTTTTGGTAGGTACTGAAAAGCTTTAGGTGGCTTAGGTCAACGCTAATCAGATCAGATGGCTTACCTTTGCTCAAAAGTGAAGCTGGACAAAGAGGGAAATTCCTGCCTAACTCGTGGCCTGGTTAGTTGAGGAAGTGCTTTATGTCTTAGGATTCAGGCAGTGGAGTATGTCAAATAACGCTGGTGTGAAGGAGAACATAGATTGATAAACAGATGCTAATAAAAAGTGTGAGTAGGCTTGGTATTAGTTCCTCCTGGCCTGGAAGGAGCGGTACTTTGACAATTCATCCCTCTTATTGAAGTATGTAAACTGAAAACAGATAACGACAAGGGTCATTATGAAAATTTACTCAAGTCTGAGTAAATATTCACTCAAACGTACAGATCATTTCACAGATTAAGTCAAAAACCCAACAGAATCTGCTCATGGATATCTAATTCACCTCCTAATAAATGTCTAAAAGTGGTCATTTATTTTTTTCTGTATTTTTTGAATGGTATAATGTTTTCTGAGGTCCACAAATAATGTTGGAAAGAATTTTACATGAAAATACACCAGAATTTAGAATTAACAGGCTATTTTCAATTCTGTTTTTTAGACTTTTTTTGTAGATATATTTTGATTCATATACGGCATTTAAGACTTGAAATGAACCAGTTACTGCTATGTCTGTGTTATCATTTGGTATATTAAATAACAAATGAATACTCATGTGATATGCCAAAAAACAATGTGGGTCATTTTGGTTACAACACACCAGATAATATGCAACAGACAAAGCAATAGTAATACAAAGTAAAAATACTATTAACCAATTGTGCAATCATCTGTTGCGACATTACTGTTGTGTCCAATACACTGGCCACTGCATTCTCTTTTATTTTAAGTCGAACAAATCCTTTTGCAAAATAAAATCAATAAACAAAAAATGTCTTTCTGTGCTTTTTACACCTCACATTAAGAGATGCATTTTTGTCAGAGGCAAACTGGGAAATGCTTTAAGGTCGTCCACTTTTGACTCCTTACAGAGGTAGATGATGAAAACATTTAACCAGATGGTTTTTGTACTGCTTATGTGGATTGACAACCAAACAAATGTAATATCAGGTGTAAACTGGGACGAGATTTTTTGTCAATGATGAATTTTAGATTGTTTAAAAGTATAACATTTATTAATAGTATAGGGACCTCTTAAGATCAAGGAAAATGCTGATTTCTCAATTCATGACCTCTTTAAATAAAATCTCCTTCAAAGACCTTTAGTGCTTCAAACATGTACACAGTCTGATTCCCAAACAAATGATTCTGAATGGTTTCCTTTAAGTGAATAATGATAATAGTAATAATAATAATAATAATAATAATAGTAATAATAATAATAATAATAATAATAAAACATTATTTTGAGAGACAGTTCCTGGTTTAAGGTTCATATAACAATGTGCAGATGAAGATTCTTTATTTGCAATTGGTCATGTTGTATAAAAAGTAGGGCTGTCCAAAAATTGATCGTGATTAATCACATCCAAAATAAAAGTTTGTTTTGACATAATATGTGTGTGTGTTATATATATATTTATTATGTATATGTGATAAACACATTCATAGAAGCCAAAACTATATATAAAAAAGTTACATTAAAGTAGTTACATCATATTCAAATGTAAAATTTGTGTCATACACATATATTTTTTATATATCTAAATATAAACCAACATTTTATCAAGTATATGCATGTGTGTATTTATATATTCATAATATAAATATAGACAGTACACACACAAATATTATGTTAAACTTTTATTTTGGATGTGATTAATCACGATTAATTTTTGGACAGCCCTAATAAAAATTGTTAAAAAAATAGGAAATCTTACCACATTTATGACTTTTAGTCTTTTTAATACATGGTTAGTTCTAATTATTGGATTTCATTTATGTCGCCGCTAAAAAATCATTAAACTTCCTTTGGCAACAGATTGATGAGGACAGCAATGCAATAAAAATTGCATTTATTTTCTTTTTCTCAAATATGTCTTCCTCAGAAGTACTATAGGAATTATCAATGGAACCGTTAAGGGAAATCAAGACCACAATCGTTAAATTCCCTAATGCTCCCATCGCCAGTAACCATCGAGGGTTACCATGGCAACAAGAAATAGGTTGGATGAAACAATTTGTTTTTCCTCCATTCAAAATCTTCTCATTTACTCAATATACAAACGAATCAACACTGTCAAAAGGAACGAAATGTGAAGAACAAAAAACGACAAAGGTGCAATTTCTGAAATTTACCCATTTGTCAATATGATGTCAAAAAAAACAAACAACTCAACATGGACAGTCTGAACCATGAAGGTCAGGTCACTCCAGCCGGTAACATACAGTCTCCTCTTACATCAGGTGATGATGTCACGTCTCTTCCAGTAATATAACTCAGCTGGACCTGAAGCCTCAAGCTGGCACGGGGTGAGAATGTCAGTGATGTTTTTTTGGAGACATCACTCGAAATGTGATAATGAGAGTCGAGACGAGATCGTAACCAAGCAACGGAGATGTGTAACACTCAAGAGTTTGTGAGTCGAGTTCTCGGTTCTTAGTCCTGCTGTCTTCAGCCTGAATCGCAATCACGAAGCTTTGAAACGCATACAGGCGCACAGCTGGAGTCCATCTGCTGGGGTTAAAAGATGAAAACACAAACCGCGGTAATGTGGATGTGCGTGTTAAGTGTGTATAAGTTTGGCATTGTGTCTCTACAGCAAGCAAGCAGTTTATCATGGCGTACGCAGTACTTCAAAAGCCCGGGAAGAGATGGAGAAGCCCTCAAATCATCATGAGTGAAGGGCTTCTGCACGACGCTGAGGGGTTTTTCTGGGAGCGCTTAACTTTGACCAGCGACCTCTTGGAAGAGTCTCGATCTGAAACAGTCCATCATTTGTCTACACCTCCTCCACATGCGATTCCTGCAGCTCGCTTAAAAAAAACCCTCATAAAACAACAACTGGGTACTGAAGAGTCGGGATAGGAAGCTGATGAAGTGGAAGGAATGAAAAACTGTTTCTTTGATGCACGATAAATAAATCAGATGGAGGTCCGAGTCCAGAAAAGACAAACATTTACAGTCGGGTGAAATGAGAAAAACAAAACAAAGAGGGGAGAATTCACTAAACGCTTCAGCTAGTTTTGCGTGTGGTACACTCTGTGGCTCATTCACAAACCACAAACAATCCAGCTTAACAAATGCACAGTTTGTGCTGAAATGTTTTTTAAAAAGTACATTGCAGTGAAAATGTTCTTTTAAAGCAAATCTGCTGTATTATAGAAAAACACAAAACATTCTATGCTGGATCCAGTTGACTACACCAAAATTGCTGGATCATTCCGAAGGGCAGGGAATATTAATTTCATGGTCTTCTCTGGATCGCATTATGCCTAGTTTACACAAAAAGTGAAATGAAGCATTCACATGAGTCGATTCCATACAAAGTCAATGCAAATGTGCAAACAGAGATGAATTTACGTCGGGTTTGGTGTGAACCTAGCATTAGAAGACTCTTACCAAAATAATTGTAAAAATTGAAATAATGATTGTGAATTTAGATGATAATGGCAGCAGCAATTTGTTTAATGATGATCAAATGACGGAAAAACTGGATCATTTGTAGATGCGATGGACTTCAAAAGCCTTTTAAAGCGTTTGGATACTCTTGTATAGTTCTAAGCAACTCTTTAGAGCAGTGGTCCGGGCCGTGGACTGGTACCAGTCCGTAGATCAATTGGCACCAGCCCGCACAAAAAATCATTAATTATTTTCGTTTTATTTATTATCTGAGTCTAAACGATCCTTTAGTTTGAAAAATGACCGTATTCTCTCGCTTACATCTCGGTCACTTGATCAGCCAAATCTCACTCACAAGCAGCAAAATGAGTTTTTGGAACAGATGTCTTTGGAAAGTTTCTTTGCTAAGGGGAAAAGGCCCAGTGAAGGACCCACGAACTGCCAAGGAATGGATCCACAACCCATGTGTCAACAAATCAGGTGAATCCACTATGTCTGTGCAATGACATCGCAAATCGTGTCTTTTCTAGAGTTCACACAAGTTCGTTATTTCCAATGGAGGTGCGCAGCTTGCGTGCACAAGTGGCGTGATGGGCTCGCTCCTTCCAGACGCTCACAGTTCAATGAATGCTGTGAGCGCACCGCTAGTCACATGACAAGAACTGACCAATCAGCTTCATACTTTGTATGAAATATACCCATTTCGGTAGACTAATTATCTCAGATAAACACAGAACACCCAAACATTCCAGTGCTTTGTCATTTTTCTAAATAAATTAAACTTTTAGCAGAGTGACAGCAATGTCAGGGAATACTGTCAAGCGTTGACCGATCTGCAATGACAAAAAGGTTGGGGACCACTGCTTTAGAGTACAGCTCTTTACTTTAGCAGATTGTGCAGCCTAAAAATTGAGTTGAATGAACTATTATTGTAGCTAGATTTTCGTTAGTGAATGTGGTGGTGGTAAAATAACCCGGACAGTGCAAATAAACAACGCAAACAGCTAGCACAAAAGAGTTTGTTTACATGAAAACAATGCACTGAAAACAGATTTGTTTTTCGTTTGCATTTTTTTTGAAGAAGTGTCAAATGATCCTCATGTTCAGATCTGGGAAAATGACTAAATGGAAGTTGTACTACATCTCCCATGCCCGTAGGTGGCGGTGTCACTTTGTAAAGAAACGTTATATGTCTGCGTAAATACAGTCCTTTAGTCCACCATAGTTGTTATGGCTGTCAAGTACTCATGATGTTTTCAGTTTTTAATTCATGTAAACGCGCCTTTAGTGAATTTCCCCCTAAAGTATAAAACGTATGAAGTACTTATATTATTTATACAGTTCTTTTTTTCACTTAAAAGTCTCATTCTCTACCGTTTGGTTTTGAGGTTAAGCACAATAATTCCAACCATCATAAAGAATGTATAAACTCGTCTCGAACAGGTGTGTGACGTACATTCACTTGTGCCGGAGCACATGTGAAATCGGTAATCCAAACTCCGCCTCATGTCGCACACAAAGACACACGTGTAAATAAACGCAAACACGCTGCTATGACATAAAAGCAGGATTTCCCGCCTTGCTAGAAAGTACCATCAACTCAACTTCAGGTTCAAGTTCTAATAACAGGCTCTAACATATAGAGTCGCTTGCACACACAGTGCATGTGTGAGGTACTATAGAGTCAGCACGTGTTTTCTATGTTTGTTGATCTCATACTTTATAGTAAATATTGGCTGGGCTCTGAGGGGGCATCTCTTGAACGATGTAGACAGGATGTCCATAATCGCCGCTGACTTTTTCGTAATGGGGGCAGTAGGCCGAGTCAGAGGTCCGCAAGGGAATGATGATGTCACTGGGTTCTGATCCGTTATTGTTGCCCCCGCTGCTCCCCGTCGCTGTCCCGCCAGAGCTCCCCCTCTTTGGGGTAAGAGAGGAGAGCGTGAGGGCAGGATGGTGAGTTTCAGAGTGCTTGGCTTTCCTACGTCGGTAACAAACCACGGCAATCACAATGGCGATCAGTAGGATGAAGGCTCCCCCTGCACCGCCGGAGATCAGGGCAATGTTAGACGCAGACACGGCGCCACTTTCACTAGCTTCACCCCCTTTAGAGCCACTTTCAGTATCTGAAACAGAAAACAGCAGATAAATATGTGCTCGCACGGACCAGACGTCCTCACTTTCTTTCTGGAATTATCTCCTAAAACAAACATCCTGGTATTATTTAGATTATATTCGATTTTAATCCTTAACTAGCTTTGATTTCAGCCAGCTTGTGTTCAGAACTGCCTCATGTTTGCTGGTTACTCAAATGTTTGCCTTATGGAGATCAACAGTGCGGCCTAAGCCTTTGAAAATGAAAATAATGCAGTTCTAAGTACACTAGATGGTGCATTAATATGACAACAGATGCATATGTGGAATCAAGGTTAATACATAAAGACAGTTAGAAACAGACCTCATAGGGATTTTGAATGTTAAAAATGTGTATCATATTTTCTAAAATATAAGTCCCATCTTTTATAATCTGAAGCTTGCTGTGATTTAAATTCCAGAGTGATTATGTAATAAAATTACCATCAAGCAAGCAAAATATGAGTAAAGTGCAGTAAAGTGCACACGCACACATTTGGATTTATGCTGAATCAGAGTATTTGTATAGTGCATATTTATATATTGTATATTGGCTTGACATTATATATGTATAGTGTATACATATGTATATGTATAGTGAATGCCACTATAATTTTTTTTTCATTTATATGCTTATATTATTATTCGTTATAATTTAGTTTCACTTACTCCATAATAAATCATGTTTATAATGTTTGTAAATGTTGTTTCATTTATGGCTATGAGTAGCATGATATAATATAATATAATATAATATAATATAATATAATATAATATAAT
>CAIGQQ010026296.1:20325-40559 GCA_903798035.1 Danio albolineatus | reverse complement strand
TAATATAATATAATATAATATAATATAATATAATATAATATAATATACTGTAACGTAACAACATAATTATAATACGCAAAATACAATACAGTGCTTGTTGTCTTTATGAGCACATGTTAGACAGATAGAATTATAGAAGTTAACAGATGGAATTAGGAATTATTAATAGTTATTTCATTACCTTTTATATAGCATTCATAACATTTTAATTACCCCGGATTTTTATTTTCATTCATTCATTTTCTTTTCGGCTTAGTCCCTTTATTAATCCTGGGTCACCACAGTGGAATGAACCGCCAACTTATCCAGCATTTGTTTTATGCAGCGGATGCCCTTCCTGCTGCAACCCATCTCTGGGAAACATTCATACACACTCATTCACACTCATACACTACAGACAATTTAGCCTACCCAATTCACCTATAGTGCATGTCTTTGGACTTGTGGGGGAAACCGGAGCACCTGGAGGAAACCCACGCAACCACGGGGAGAACATGCAAACTCCACACAGAAATGCCAACTGACCCAGCCGAGGCTCGAACCAGCGACCTTCTTGCTGTGAGGCGAACGTGCTACTCACTACGCCACCATGGCGCCCTTATTATTTTTTATTTATTTATTTTTTTCGGTTTTATTTTGCTTTAGTGTTCTGTATTGTTTTTACATTTGATTTGAAATCACCTGTTTTAATCAACATTTATTTTGAAAGTTAGATTAAAATATACTTTTTTCAAATTAATATTTTAATTTAAAAAATATTGTTTAGTAACAGTAAAAACTGCTTCAATTAGCATATTTTTTAAATTTAATCATCAATAGGAAAGTCACCACAAATATCTAGTGTAGCTGTCATATGATGTCTTCTAAAATGCTAAAAGATAGACAGAAAAAGATAAGAATAATGCAAAGGAGCATTTGGCATCACGCAACAGTGCTGTCAATCACCATAACAAAACAGTGTGAATGTTTCTGGAAGTCCACAAAGTGCTTGAATATTTAATGGAGCTGTTGTTTATGATATTAAAAGCTATTATGCTTACGGGGAACCAAGTTTGAGGTTGACCAGAGTCAAATCCTTTATATGTCTTGTATAAATAGAAACAAATTGAAATATTTATTGAGTACATGACTGTTTGCTGATGTTGGAAATTAAATATAATAATGTTGTATATTTTGATTCTTACACAGACTGATTGTTTGGCTCAGTGTATTATCAGGTGCCAAATGTATTAATTTAGACATGTCTGTATATGTTTTGTGACTCAAAGCGCCTGTTGTTACTGACTGATTTATGAATCAACCACATTTCTGTCATGAAAACTCAGAGATATTTATTACGGTAATGAATATGATTATGAAAATGTTGATGTGTTTGGTCTTGGTGGCATAAATCTGTTATGCTGCAGCTTTGATTATTGGTGCAGAGCAGATCTATATACAGGTGGAGTTGGGGTGGAGGAGGGTATCTGAAAACATGCTGCAGATTGCTAGTGTACACAACACTGAGGTAATCCAATGTTGAGGAGCAAGCTCATTGGCTGGTGGGGCAACATCAACCAATCACCTGCCCATGGAGTTGATGTTTACGGTTTAGATAGCAGAGTTTCATGACAGAACTTAACATTTTCATGCTTTACTGAAGAAAACTTTACTGTATGGTAAAAGTTGCGCCATGCCACATCTTTTAGACTTGTTTTCTATGAGGTTTCGCACAGCGGCGCAGCAATTCAGCATCTGTTATGCTGTTTAGTAACATTTAGAAAACAATATTAAAAAATGGGTCAGCGCAACATGGTGCGTCCAGTGTGTGACCCGTTTTAGAATGAATAAATCATCAGAAAATGTTTATTTTATTATTACACCATTTAAAGTGGGGTCTTGAACTATTTCTGGTTGTTACCTGGGTTTTTGTTGTTGGGTCTCCCTGGTTCAGGCTTGGGCTTTGGGGGAAGGCCATATGCAGCTAGAAACAAAAAGATCGCATCATGAAAAACGTCCAGCATATTTTGATGCATGGTTCAATGATTTTGATTATGAACAGCAGTGAAAGTGTGCTGATATTGAGTGTGCACATGTTTACCTGTTTTCCTTTATCGGAGTAAGGTCATAATTGGCTTTGGTTGAGGCATACACTGATCGCCACAACTAGATTTTTGGGCCTTACACCAATTTAAACAAATGAACCCACTTTCAGTTTATTGAAATGTGTGAAATGTTACACAAATATGTCCTTACTGTGCATTTAAATGAGCATTAAGAAAGATTTCAAAAATGCATTTGAGCACAGTGTCAGACTGAGTCTCAAAACACACAGCCAATTAGCAGTAAGCGGTGTATTTAGTAAAAAATAACAAAGATATCAAAAAGGGCCAGGCCATGGTGGGTTATGGGTGTGTTCATTTTGGGGGTTGCTAATTCAAACATCAACATTGTTTGGCAAAATTTGCTCAGTGCACATTTGGTTTCACTCTAAGGGACAAAACATGAAACACACTCTTCGTAAATTTCTGGCAATTTCATAAATGTGTGTTTATCACACGCAGCAGAAGCAGAGGTTGCTATAGTCAAATTTCCTTAACTGCGACTAGATATATGAGATATATATGAGATGTAAATTTCCCTCAGATTGTTTTAAATTATTTATTTTACATAACTGACACAAGTGATGCAGTCTGAGTTACACAGATTATTTCATTTTGACGTCACTACTAGGAAATATTTATGAAAGATTTATTAAAGTCTTGGAAACATGGTTTACTTGCATTGCTGAGTTTCAGTGAATCGGTCTGCAAGTATCTACTGCTTGACACAAGATTTATTGATTTTTGACTAGAAATCTTTCTCAGTAAATTCACTGATATGCATTTGGAGGTGAAGATACTCACTTTGTCCCACTTTGAGGACCAGCTTCATCCCTCGCGTCACACAAACGCCTCCTCTCATGCTGTCGATACCTTCTTTGGTACCATCAGAGGTAGCTTTGAGAAAGAGGTAGAAAGAAAAACAACATTAACGTCAAGGTTTTTTCTTTCAGCATTTCTGATGATGTTTAATGACGGCTGACTGGAACTCTCCATTACTTCACGACAATGTGTAGCCACTTGCTCAACTATCAGGTATAACTGCATAACTGGCACTTTCAGCAAATGCAGTGCACGCCTGGAGTCCCATTACTTTTTCTTTTATTAAAATATCCATTAAAAAATCCATGTTTTCCTGTTGTGATAACAAAGATTTTCTTATTAATCTTACAAAACATCACCTATCATGAAGATAAACAGGATATAAATCAAATGTCTCTTTCTTTAAAACTATAACTAACTTTACTAGATCATTAAATTAAATTTACACATTTTATGATAAATGTCTACCTCTTTTGGATGAAGTGATTTGTTCAAACTTATTAAAATATCTAAGTATGAATGCACTGAATTTTTGGTTACTGAAAATATGAGCCAAAAAAGGCTATGTTGTGTCACACATGTGAGTGCCCAAAGGGCTGGTTTTACTCTAGTCACTGTGGTGTGAAGTGGCTTTCACACTGGATATGGAAAGCACTGTGATTGGAAATCCATTCACTTTAATGACTTGTATAACGCAAGTGTGAAGTGCACCATTGACTAGTTTGCACATGCGCAACAGTTAAAGCTCAATATACCTCAATATTCTGCTCTGGGGATATTCTGCTCATGTACAGATACTAATTTATACATGAATCGCACATGCTCACCAGAAAAGAGTCAGAAAAGTCAGTTCAAATAACATGCCAACAGGACCTTTATAATCTTTGTTCCTGTGTAGTTCCCGTTCCTGCTTTTTGCAATAGCACTACTGTGCTGGTAAAACGACACATTTCCACACATTAACTCTCAATAAAATTTTACTGCATATAAAAATGGTAATTTTATTGGCTTCTGTTTTTTTTTAATTGAGTTACATTTCAAAAGTCTTACAAAATTACATGTACTATTTAATACAAAGAACTTTTGCTGTGGGTTTTTAGCCAAGTGCATCCAGAGTTTTTGAATTTCTATTTCGGCCCAGCATTTACATTTCGATGCATTCCGAATACAAAGTACTAAGTGATCATACTAAATTTGCATTAAATAGTTTTTTAATATTCTATCAAATGACTCTTGTTCGTAATGGATGCATTCTTTAAAACACTGTAAAAATGTATGACACTATTAGTTATTATTTTTTGGTCCAAAATTAAACAAACAGGACACATTGTAATGTATGGGGTTGGGGGGAGGTGGTGGGGGGTAGCCTAAGCATGCCCACATCTAAAACATGAAATGATAAAGAAAAAAATAATAATAATTAATTAATAAGAAAAGAAACAGCGTTTAGTGCATTGATCAAGCTCAACCTTTCTAAACAACTCTATCTTAGACATTGACTTAATGTTTGTATTTATGAAATGAAATCAGTGAAATCTGATTATTTTTCTGAAAGGCTGCAGAAAACAAGAAAACAAACAGCTCATGTAATATTTACTTTGACCTTCTGAGGTGGACAATTTCTGAAGGTTGAGCACTGCTTTCACTCAGCAACCATTGAAAAAAGAAATGCTCGTGTAATAAATGTCATATCATATTTTGTACAGAACTGTTTACTTTCAGGTTAATGAAATTCAAATGAATAAGTCTTTAATTTAGTTAGATTTGCCACACAAAATAAACATAATTATTATAGCTGTCAATTCAATACAAATGGTAACTGAATTAACTGCATGAAATCAATTAAACAATTCTTTTAAAAAAAGTTTTGTGAAAATAAATATAAATATAAATATATATATGTATAAATATATATAATATGTATCAGTATGTGTGTGTTTTATTTCTAAGTCCCATTTGTTTTTTTGAGCTTTCCATTCTGACTAAAGTAATCCAGTATGCCATCCTGCTTGGGTTCTTGCTTGGGTTCTGCTTCTTGCCTATTTAGTACTTGCTTGTCTCCAGGCTGCTTTGTATATAGGAAACTGTCTCTCAGGAATAACAGAGACTCAACTATGTTGCCTTTTAACCATGTATACAATCATCCCTCAAAACACAAACACACACACACACAGTCTCTGAAACACTCCGCCATCGCATCTTCCAGCCTTCACATTACTAAATATTTCATAGGTCAGGCGCCTCTCTGAAAAACTCAGTACTTCATCCATGTAAGTCTGAATAACTCAGCATCCACGCACTGAATACTGCATTCAAACAATCAAACTGTACAAAGAGCTTCATCTTCAAACTTATTTTCCTTCGCAAATATAAAGCCCACTCGTGAGGCGATATTGAATTCTCCAACGCCGAAACACTTTGCATTCGAACCATTCAATATTTTATTAAACGTCTGAATGGCACACCGTGGCTAATCTGCAGTGGCGCTTGCGTACAAAGACTCTTCCCTTTCCGAAATATCTTCTGATTATTACGCTCTTAGGAAAACATTACGGCAGGCGGCTGAAAAGCACATGCCAACTGCGGTGCCAGTAAACATTCAATAGCTTTTCTGCTTGAGGGAAACTGTTGTATTTTATGATACAAAAGAACCGAGGCTGAGGTGGGTTATGAATTTGCCGGTTGGCTAATGAATTTGAAGATTAATTTTGCCAGGCAATGATGTTTTCCCACAGATTTAGGATTTGCGAGGGATGGTTTGGATTTGGTACAAATTAAACTCTATCGACAACATCTGTGACATGCCTGCTGTCATAGAAAGTCATTTAGAGTCTTCCTGTAGTTTGTCAAACAAATGATTTTTTTTTTTTTACAACAATGCACTAACAGTAGAGAGAAAGCACTTGAAAGGTTTAATAGCAGAAATGTCAAGCTCATATTTGTGTTAAAATGCTTACATAAATTCTTATTGTGTATGTTACAGACATACTTTATTTAAAATATTCAAATATTAAAGTGTAATATTCTGAAATATTTTTGCAATTTTCAAGAGCCCCTATTATGGGTTTTTAAAAATGACCATCCATGCAGTGTGTAACACAGCTCTAAGTGAAGTGAAATATCCAGCGAAGGCTTAAATCTGAAAGTGCACAGTGTTTCAAACTATTAATTCATCTATAAAAGAGTCAAAGACTCATAGTGCTTCAAATGAATCGTCTTGATAACGAGTCTTTAGCTGTTTTGGTGTATCGTGGATATGGAACTTAAGCCCTGGCCATTTGTTGTGCAAGCAAACCCGGGAAAATTGAAACCCCCGGCCCAACCACAAACACAGTAGCAAGAAAAAGAGAAGGAGAAGAAGAACACTGTAGCAGACGTTGGTTAAATCATGTCACGAAGATGCTGGATATTATTGGAAGTGTGAGGATAACCAAAGACGAAACTGAAGAGTCAGTGGTTGAGGTTTATTTATTCAACGGACCGTTTGTTAAAGGAAGGATCAGAAAAGACTAATGATGTATGGGACATTGCAGAGCTTGACAGGAACTTTACAGTACACAGTTCATGGATCAGTTTCTCCATTTCAGAAGTGTAAGTATGTGCGATTTAAAACGGTTGCCTCCTTATTTTCTCTAGCTTGCAAATTCTGTATTTAATTGTGTTTTGTTACTTGTAACCACTTGTAGTGTATCGCATCTAAAGCCACGTTGAAAACGCGATGTGTGCCGCTTTGTTTACGAATTTGCTTTGTTTACAAATGCGTCTGCGAGCTCGTGTTCCTCTGCAGTTTGTCATTGCTATGGTCACCGTCAGCTGGAGGGTTGGTGCATTGTTGAAATTACAGGAGTTTTTTGAAGGACAACAAAATGGGAGGGTGGCGGGAGATGGGTCTTAAAAACAGGAGTGTTGGCAGGTACACATACACACATCACACATGCACTCTGCACTCCGACTACTTCAACATTGTTGATAAACAGACTGTCATCGGTCTGGTCAGCGCAGATAAGCATCGCACTAAGGAGGGGTTTGGGAACAAATGAAATGATGTGGGACTCGGTGGGATTATTAGGTAAAAATAAATGCATATTATAAGAGAATGAAAGTGTTTTTTGACCTTGCACGTGTATCAGCATGTTGTTGGAGACCCCCAAAACCAAAATATGACCTTTTTTAATGCAAAATAGGGGCTCTTTTAACAACAGTTTTCTAAGTTAATACACTTCCAAATGTAAATTGCTAAATTTATGGTAAAGCTGAAGTTTCAGTGTCACATGATCTTTGAGAAATCTTTATAATTTATAAAATGCATCTTGTGCTCAAGAAACATTTAATCTTATTATCAATTTGCTAATAATAATCTACATCATTTATTTTGCATAAAAAATATTTATACCCTTGTAAATCTCTTAACTGTCACTTTGGATTGATTTAATTAAATCTAAATATTAAAGAACTAACTCACCTCAAATTTCATTTTGTCATACAATATGCAACATTTTCTTTTAAGAAGAACATTAAACAAGATGTTAAGTTAAAAACGTGGTCATTGGCAATTAGTAAAATGCAAGTCAACTGCTACTGGTCCATTGAGAGAAAAAAAACACATACAAGCAAACAAAAAGACAACATGTGGCTTATGATGGTGCATTGAGGTGTTATGAAGCTAAACAATCTCTCTGTGTAAAAAAATAACACCTATAATAACACATTATCATTACTTTGTAATCTGTGGATTGTTAACATTAAGCTTTCACTCTCAAAAGTGCTAGTTGTTTTTGAATTGCAATTTTAGAAATCGCAGACAACCAGCTAAAAATAATCTTTACTGTTTTTTTGAAGAAAAAAAAAAGTCCCATAAATTTCGAATGGCCTGTGGATAACTAAATTAGCCTTTCATTTTTCATTCACAACTATTTTCTGACATTTTTCTGATGTTACCAACAAAATGTAACAGGTGCTGTCCATGGAGCTCAACTGGAATTAAAGCAATAATGTTAGAATGTTAGCAAACATTAACAACCATTGGATATCATCCAGAGGGCCTTTTAGCTAAATATTACATCCACCAAACCGGCTTAAATAAAGAATAATCTTTAGAGATTATGCAAAATGTAACAAATATTCACCCCTCGTCACATGTAAACACACACTAAGAGTCACACTAACACACACTTATTGAGTGAATCAAAAACCACGACCTTATTAGTGCTCATGGCAGTCATTAGTCAACACACTGGAGGTGCAGAACAAAAAAGATCCATCACCTAACGGCTCTCATTGTGCTCTTCACCTCCCTCGCTCTCTCTTTTGCCCCTAGAGGGATTCAGAGATGTTCAGTAAAGGTGTAAAAGCTGATCTTGATCAGTACCGAGTGAACCTATGGTTGTCATGATACCAAAATCTTCAAACATAGTAGGGGTGCACTGAAACGAAAATTCTTGGGCAGAACCGAAAACCGAATTACTGAAATAAATTGTGCCAATCTAATACGTATACAAGTTGAAATCAGAATTATTAAACCCCCTTTGACTTTTAAAAAAAAAAGATTTCCTAAATGATGATTAACAAAGCAAGGACATTTTCACAGTATGTCTGATAATATTTTTTTTTCTTCCGGAGAAAGTCTATATACATATATACACACATACGCATGCACGCACGCACGCACACACACACACACATATTATTTTATTCAGGCTATTTTTATTACACACAAATATATGTAAGCATTTAAAAGCTGCTGTCTGCCACACTGAGCCTATAAGACATTGAGTCTGCAGTTTATCATTGACTTGTTACAGAATAACCTGTACTTTTGACATCCTTACAAACAGCTAAGAGAGGAAAGAGGAAGAGGATAAACGGAAAGGTGTTAGGCGTAGAAAAACAGTAGTCTGGAAGGTGCTGATGATGGTTGTGGAAGACAAGAGGCCGTGGGTTTAAAAAGAAGATGAAAAGCAGACATGACACACACTGCAGTGCAGACTTTACAGTCTACATGTTCTCTCGGCAGTCGAAAAATCACAGACGAGAGAGCACAACGGATGACTTCAGTAATTGAGATGATGATCTGCGGTGATGTAGAGAAAAGCATGTCTGCAGTGGACATGAAAAAAGAAAAGTCAAAGAACATTCTGAGAAAAAAAACTCACACACTGACCTGCTCCGCCTCTCTCCCAAAATTCCCCTGCTCCCTACACAACCCCCACCTGTGAAAGGGGGATTGACCCATGATGACCAATGATGGGAGCAACAACAGCTCGAAAAGATGGTTTTAACCCCCGACAAATCAGGCCAGCGACCAAGTCAACCTTTTCAGCCCACTAGGAATTAGCACAATCTGTTTGGGCTGCACAAACCCAGAGTAATTTTCCCTAAGTAAGCTCAAGTTCCTGCTGGCAAGAGGGCCTCCATGACCTCATTATCTGGCAGCTGTGCCAGGGCAGGCCTAAAGGGGGCAGCACGCAATATGAGACACATTTTGCGTGTGTGAGAGATTATCTGTGAATGCATTCCAACCTACAGAAAAGGCCTTTCATTAAAAGCAAATATCTCAGATAAAACCATGCCAGGGTCAGATTGTCCAAGGACACCACAAGAAATGTCTTCAAGGATGCGTTTACAGTGCAGTTCTGATTCCTTTAATCGTAGATGCATAACGCTCAGTTCATCTTTGACATTAATACTACTACAAATGAATATAAAAGCTCGGACAGCTTTTACTGGAGATCCAAAACAATGCTCTGTCCTAGGCAAATTGTACAAGCTATGTGTGTGTTCATGTGTCTAGCAGCTGTGACTTCACAACGAGCTTATAAAATGTGTAAATTAGACAAATCAAGGAATTAGGAGTGAATAAACCTCACTGCCCGGGCATCATGAGGCAGACTAGCAGTTAGCACTAGATGTAGTCATTAATCTTCTTGTTAGCATGCCCTCCTCTGTCATGCTGGAAGAGTTTATTCAAACCCAGCTCAGAACAAGCAAAACTGAAAAGGTTGTGTTGGTGCCGTGACCCGGATGGGAATGAGGCTTAGTAGTGTGAGTATAACAGAAAGTTGTGAATAAATCTCACTAATCTGGCTTCCAGGGACAGACTAGCAACTGCCAATTGAGCTAACACATCCAGCTGTGCAAAAACTGCACAGAATAAGGCAAGTAGAACTGTAGGGGTTACACTGGTGCCGTGACCCGGATGAGAATGCATGTAACAGGCCAGCTATTAGAAGCTGTGCGAGTAAAGCTCGCTCCACTGGTCTCTTGAGGCACACCAGTGAGTAACATGAGAGGTTGTGTTCATGTCAGAAACCCACTTAGGCCCAATACCAATTCTATTTTTGTACCCCTTCCCCTTCCCCTTGGCCCTTACAACCGAGGGTTAAGGGGAATGGCTTTAAAACTTACCTCTAAGAATTTGGACAGCACTTCAACCCCTGCACACGTCACCATATGTCATCGTGATCTCTTGCTTCACACTGTATGATATCAGATGATCACGACTGCTGTAGTTATTCCAGTTGTGTTATTTTTTGGTGTTTATCTTCAGGAAATCACTGAAGGCATATATTATGTTATCATAACGATCTAATGTGGCAATAAGATCGTAACTGTACTGTGTATTTATTTTGTGGCCATATTCATCTATGTAAACACATAAGAAAACAACATTAACATTATAGCAGACACTGTAAAAGCTCATTCCCAGCCACTAGACATTACTGACAGGGTATTAGAGTGTCATCGTGTGTCAGAATGTTGTGAGACCGCTGTACATGAGTTATGATTATGGATTATAGATCTCGAAATTTAGCGTTTTTTTTTTTAAGCATGACGGTAAAACACGAACGCGGTTATGAATACATTAAAACATATGTTTGTTTGTCGTAAAAATTCGTAATAATGACAAAAAATACTAATTTGTGGATCTCCTTACTTCTGGGTTCAGCTACCCTTCCGTTGTGGCAGGTGTATTCTGGGAAATCTTACCCCTCCGTTTTAAGTGTGGTCCTGAAAAATCTTTGTTCGTAGAGGTGGATACCCCTTGCCCTTAGCCGTACGCCTTCAAGCTAAAGAGAATTGGGACACCACTACCCCTTGACGTGAACGCACAAAACGTGGGGTAGGGGTAAGGGGAAGGGCTAAGGGGTAGAATTGGGATTGGGCCTTAGAGAGGGCCGAGTATGAACACATAAAAACAAAGATCTGCTACAAGATGACATGACGTCTGTGGTCTGTTCATATTGTTCTTATTTCTGCCAAACCACACAAGAGTTCATGTAAAAAAAATTAAAGAACAGAGCAATCATACTATGGGGTGATTTTTAATCCAGTCAAGCATACGAAGTGTGAACACACTCCAAATGCAACTCAGTGTACCTTGATGGAACACAAGGGCATAGGAAATGATCTGAAAAGTTAAGGAATCTCATTATGAACCTTATTAGCTTAGCTTATGAATATTAATTAGGTGATGTAATATATTCGGCAGTATTCCAAACAGAAAGGCAAGTACAGTAAGACGCTGCTTGTTCTTTAGTATGTACCGAAGCTGGAAAATATGAACAAACTATTTTGTTTTAGAGATTGAAACCTCATTGGACCTAAAGCAAATCCTTTTGACTGTGGGAAGGCAATGAACTTTGCAAAAGAGTTCAGATGTTCTGGTTTTTAGGCTTGTTGCTGTGATCTGTAACACATAAAGTCTTGTCAAGCAGTGGATTGTGGTTAAACATGTCTCTTTCATCTGCCGCTACACAGATGTGATGCACTAAGTGAGCATGTTTATGAGGAACAGTTGGTCTTTTGCTCCAATGAGCTGTGTAGCGATTGGACGGATGGCTTAAAGGGATTGTTCAGATTCTGTCATCATTTGTTCACCCTCATGTTGTTCCAAACCTTCCCTTCCTCTGCGGAACACAAAAGCAGATGATTTGTGTGGAAAAAGCAGCTTATAATTCTTCAATGTAAGTCGACGGGCTCCAAAACAACACTGGGTTGTTGCACTGAAGCATGTATAGCTGTAATAGCATGTAAAGCGTACAAATTTGAGCATGAAATCTGCAAACAAACATTTTTTATGAACAAATCATGATTCATCACCCTTTCATACCACAATTTATTCTAAATTTATTTTTAAAAATTACAGGAACAGATGAAACAATACACAAAAAGCTTACTTTTTGGCTGTTGAAACCATTGTCCTTTCAGTGCCGCACATCCTTGCCCAGACTGATCATAACACTTCCAATTTGATGGTGGAAATTGTGATGATGGCTGATGATGAACATGGCCATTTTCTGTGTTTTTTACAGAGGCTGAGAGAGCTTAACGTGCAGGAATTTCAGAAAACACGTACAATTAAAAAACCACCAGCAAATTAAGGCCCCGTTTACACTTGTGCGCTTTAGTTTTAAAACGGCGTTTTAGCATGAAAACGATCCATGTCCACACTAGCGTTTCACCCAGCATTTCTTAACATATATCTGTCCACACTACTCCACCAAAAACGTATATCACATGACCATTCGCACACTCTGGGCATGTGCGTTCAAGTATAAACAGGAAGCATGTGTCTCGCTCGGCATTTGGTTATTGTTAGTCAACAAATGCTGGTTGAACGATGAACGCGATGGCAAAGAAAGCAAGAGAGGTCTTTTTGTGGACAGATGACGAGGTTGAGTTGTTACTTAAAGTAACAAATGAATATAAAACATCTATGGCTATCGAAAATGTCAAAATGTTTTCGTTTTAAAATGCACAAGTTTTGCTACGGTTATGCCATACGGTTACACAATGACCCAAAAGCCCCAATCACGCCTTCGTTTTCAGATGTCTCCGTTTTCCCCATCCACACTGAGACAGAGCAGCAGCGTTTTAGAATGACAACGGCCTCTCCAGCGTCTCCAAAATGCTCAGTTTTCGGGGCTCGAAAACTCCGGTGTAGTGTGGATGGATGGCGTAACCATAGCAAAACTTATGCGTTTTAAAACAAAAAAGCATTAGTGTAAACGGAGCCTAAGAAAAAATAAAATGTGAGAAAATGCATCTCGTTTCATTCATTTGTTTGCATTGTGAGAAAATGCAGCTCGTTTCATTATTTTGTTTGCATTGTGAGAAAATGCAGCTCGTTTCATTCATTTGTTTGCTTTGTGAGAAAATGCAGCACGTTTTATTATTTTGTTTGCATTGTGAGAAAATGCAGGACGTTTTTATAAAAACTGTTTGCGTTAATATTAAATATGTATGCTCCTCTGAGGATCTGCAGGATGTTTGCTGCCGAACAGATGAAGCTCTTTTCCTAATTTGCTGGGGTTTTTTGTTACATGTGATTTCTTAAATTGCAGCCCGTTTAGCTCTCGGCCACTGTAGTTTCAGCTATTTTTTTATAGCCACCTTAGCATATAGCCTATTTTCTCAAAATTCCTTAACCCTTGTGTACTGTTCAAATTGACTACCCTTTTGTTATGTTCGTGGCTGTTTTTGCTCCCTTGACCTCCACGACCCCAAATAATAATGCATTCTTGACTGTTTTCCCTGTTGGGAAGAGGTGAAACTTTTAATTTTTACTGTCGATCATCAGTTGGCAGCATTAACCCTTTACATAGGCCAGCGCAAACAAGTTCCTGACTTTTATATGGATTTCTACAGCAAAGTATAGTGTGCATGCATAAATACACTTACTATGCTTACTATGTTCTGAGAGCTGAGCTGCTTATTTTTATTTCGTTAAATATATTTACGGCGCCACGGTGGCGCGTGAGTAGCACGTTCGCCTCACAGCAAGAAGGTCGCTGGTTCAATCCCCGGTTGGGGCAGGTCCCGGTTGGGCCAGTTGGCATTTCTGTGTGGAGTTTGCATGTTCTCCCCGTGGTTGCGTGGATTTCCTCCGGGTGCTCCGGTTTCCCCCACAGTCCAAAGACATGCGGTACAGGTGAATTGGGTAAGCTAAATTGTCCATAGTGTATGTGTGCGAATGAGAATGTATGGATGTGTTTCCCAGAGATGGGTTGTGGCTGGAAGGGCATCCGCTGCGTAAAACAAATGCCGGATAAGTTGGCGGTTCATTCCGCTGTGGCGACCCCGGATTAATAAAGGGACTAAGCCGAAAAGAAAATGAATGAATGAATGAATATATTTACCTCTTCCCAACAGTGAAAACCAGCAACAATCAAGAATGCATGATAATATGGTGCCATTGCTTTGCAATCAAAAAATGTGATTATGATGGAAGTCGATGGGACTAAAACTGCCACCAACATAACGAAAGGGTAGTCAATTTGCAGAGTGAAATTATTCAAAACATTTGATCAAAATAAGTGTTAAAATAAGATTTTTCACCAAAAGTCATTCCATTTGCTGAAACACAGAGAAGTCGAGGCCAAATTAAGAGTCAAAATCACCCTAGAGTGGATAAAAAACATCCCCAACAGCACGCACAGGTTAAATCACAGTTTTACCCATTGTGATGAATGAGTATGTATAATATATATTTGATACACCTGTCCTTCATACCGCCCTAACATGTTATTTATACAGTAAATACATTAAAAAAAGAACGAAAGAAAAGAAAGTACACTAGTCAATTCCATGGGGTTTCATTTTGACAAATACCAACTTTTATCTGATTATTTAATTAAGTCTAAAAGTCGAGGCTTAAAGAAAATCCCAAGTATCTTCACTGGTTGGCAAGAGATTGTGAGGATGTCCAACTCTCAAATACAATAATTTGGACTGGTCTTGAAGGCTGCATGTGCCTGGCTGACACACACACACAGTGAGTGACAGGAGGACCAACCCTTATAGAAGCAGGCCAGAAATCCCACTGCTGTAATCTTAAATGTCATCTTTGGTGAGCAATTGACAGGTATTAACAGCTAATCCTGTCTGACATCTACACACACACACACACGCACACACACACACACACACACACACACAAACACTGAGTTCTCCTACTTTAATGATTAACCACTCTAGCAGCTCACGGTAGAAACATACAAAAATGTGACTCCTGCGGTGCACAAGACCGAAACGGTGACAGAGACATAACTCAGACTCTTCTACAATCACAAAAATACCAAACTATTACTTTAACAAGGTCGTAAATTCACAGCTAGAGTCATAAATCTAGTCACAGCTAATGAAAAAAGACATAACTCCTTCCTAGTTACTGTGATAGTTCACCCAAAGCAGAACATTCTGTCATTATTTACTCACCCCCGAAGCTATTTGAGTTTCTTTCTTCTGAATGCCGAACAAGATATTTTGTAGAATGTTGTAAAATTGTAGCCACTGACTTCCATGGTATTTCTTTCCTACTACAAATGTCAATCGCTAGCAGTTTTAAACATTCTTCAAAATATCTCCTTTTGTGTTTAGCAGTAAAACTAAAACTCGGGTTTGGAGCCACTTGAGGTTGGTGTTTAGATTTTAATTTTTGGGTGAATTATCGCTTCATCCGAGGATGTCTTAGGCACTTTAACTGCCCTGCCGTTCAGGCGAGAGACTCTTATAAGGGTCTTGTAAGTCTGACTAAATAACTACAGGAACTAGTCAAATATTCAAGTGAATCCCTGTGTTTTGTACTTTTGGTGCTGCTTTTAATGGACATTTCCACAAGGGCAACATTAAGATTTAATGATGTAAAACGGGCACAGATAATAGATGGAGAAAGATGAGGAGTAAAAAATAGAGCAGCATGAGGGAGTGAAGGACAGAGGATGAGGAAGGTGAAGGGCCACAGACTCATTTAAGAGAGACGAATCTAAAAAAAAAAAAGACAGACTGAGAGACAGTCCAGGTCACATTTCACTCTAATAATAAGTAGGATATGTCTACATCCTTAAAAATAAAATAAAAAATCTCCTCTCCATAATGAATTCACTGTTCAAATTTATGTTGATAATAATAAGCAATTTAACCATCTGCAATTCAATAAAGAAAACCATCAAGTTAATTAATGTATGTCATTAAAAAACTAATAGTAATTAAAAGAAGATTCTGAATTCATTTTTAAAGCAAAAATATAATTTAGTATTTCTATCTTTGTTATTCTAGGGTGGCCGCACATGACCTGGACATGCTTTTGACAGGTTTCATAAGATTCACTGAGGTAGAGAGAAGTGGAGCGAGAGCGGGAATGACTCCGAGGAACAATCTAAGCTAAACAAGAGTGAGATGCTAAAGGTTTTTCTAGGCCATGTTCATGTCAGTAATGTTTGGAGAAGACGGAGAGACGAGGACAAGGAGAGGAAGCAGGGAAACAGACCTACTGCCGCAATTTTCAAGATACTTTTAAGAGCAAGCACACCTGTCAATCAGATAACAACTGCAAAAAAAAAACAAAAAAACATCCACACACATACACACCACATACCTCACATGAATATTACACTTACGCAAGCACACACACTCAGACAAAACTACACAGCACATCCAAACTGCACATTCAGCAGTGTTAATTCTGTGGTGATGTTGGAGATGAGAATATGGGGTGTGGAGAGGGACTTAAAGAGTAAAATGAAAGATATATATTTTTAATTATTAGTTTTATTAAACAGTTATCTTCATTAAAGCAGAAGTTTGGCCAATAAGTGAAGTTTATTTAGAATGTAATTTCATGAGGATCATGTGCTTATGATTGCTTGCAGCTGGTCCCGCATTATTCAATTTATGATTCACCAATCAGACAATTCCTACGCCACTAAAAATACCCTAAGTTCCATATCACACCCATCTTCGTTTTGAAGAATCAATTAATCATCATCAGCTAAGTGTAAACTCTTGAAACATCTTTAGGAAAAGAAGGATAGACATTAAAATTCAAATGAGGTATTGCAAAAAAAAAATTTAATTGCAAACTACACATTTCAGATAAATCTGATTTATTTTTGATTTATTAAAAATCTGATTTTTATTTTTTTATTAATTTATTTTTTATTAAAAAAGTGAACTCTGATTATTTCAATTATACAGTTTGACCATTTTAGCCAATTAACAAGCACAGCAGTCAATATCAGATTCATTATATCATCTTATTGTGGTGAAACACAATATATGACACAATCCAATTACAAACATTTTGTTCAAACAATTTTGCAAGGATTACCCTCCGTATGAATATATTGTGTAAACTATAGTGCTGTGCAATTAATCGCAATCGCAACAAAATTGTGATTTCAAGCACATGCAATTTCTAAATCGCAAAGGCTGCAATTTTATCTATTAATGTATTTAGATTTTTATTCAGGATACGTTCTTGTGCGCAGGATTTTACTGTGTTATACAAATCGGAACTGACACAGCATACTGGGCAATTACAGCTAAGCTAAATGGGAGAATAGACGAATTAACATGTTTGTAAACATTCAGGATGTGCGCGCAGCGAGGTTGCAGAAAAAACTGGAAGCACTAGCATTTACAGCAAGGGCATGACATCCGATGCGGTACAGAGTTTGTTGTCTTAGAAATAAGTTATATTGATTACATATTCTTACATATTATGCACTTGTGCACGGAATACATTTAGAATGTGTGTATGTAGCTTGTTTTAAAAAGCACAAACAGTTGCCAAAAATCACAAATAAAATCGCAATCGCAATATTCATTCATTCATTCATTTTCTTTTCGGCTTAGTCCCTTTATTAATCCAGGGTCGCCACAACATAATAAACCGCCAACTTATCCAGCATTTATTTTACGCAGCGCATGCCCTTCCATCTGCAAACCATCTCTGGGAAACATCCATACACACTGATTCACACACATACACTACGGACAATTTAGCCTACCCAATTCACCTATACCACATGTCTTTGGACTGTGGGGGAAACCGGAGCACCCGGAAGAAACCCACGCAACCACGGGGAGAACATGAATACACAACTCCACACAGAAATGACAACTGACCCAGCCGAGGCTTAAACCAGCGACCTTCTTGCTGTGAGGCGAACGTGCTACTCACTACGCCACCGTGGCGCCCCTAATCACAATATTTATTCCAAAAAATTAAAAAATCACAATATGATTATTTTGTCCATATTGCACAGCCCTACGTGGGATGTGCTTCTGCAGAATTCCTTCTGAATACAGTTCTCAATACAGTTCTCAATACAGTTTCTATTCCAAATTGCAAGTCAAGAGCAATTTAAGTATAAATTGAGATGCAAAATCAAAATATAATAAATAGCAGAAGTGAACAAATAAATGTTCCCTACCATCAAATAGTAATCCAAGCTAAAAAAAAATACACTAAATATAAAAGCAGACACTTACGAGCTTTAACGTCGTAAATAATGACAAAAACGGAGAGTAATATCCAAAAAATAGATTTAAAAATTGGCGAATTGGAGCTCTGACAGGGACAGGTGGCTTTTAAAGTGCACCTTTGATAAAAAAAAAAAACTACTTTTTAAGCTGTTTGGACAGTCATATGTGTAGTTATAGTGCATAGACGGTCATTTTGGGGTGGTATAAACACACCCAGTCCTTTTTTTTTTCAATTTAACAGCATAAAAACGGTGGACCAACGGTGGAGCGGTTTTGAGACCGACCGCAACTTGACGTAGGAGTGCGGTCCCCCCGCCCACCGAATTGATTGACAGCTGCGTATTAACATGTCTTCGTAGTAACGTGTATAATCATATCAACAAGACAGGACGTGCGCAAAACAACCGGGAATAAAAGGTCTGTTCAGTTCGCGAAGGTCATTAATCACCATTGAATGTGATCAAGAGTGAGTTTCACAAGTTTAACACGTGTTTAAAACAGTGCATGTTTGTAATGAACTACAGCCATTGACTTCAGCTTTACTTCATCACCACAGCCGCGTGTCAGCAAAAAAGACGCTTCAATCTCAGTTTGTTGACATTAAATCAGGTTTATTGTGTACATTAACATAACAGATATCCATACAGCAGTGGATAATAACCCATATCCTTTCACATTTGCTTGCAAAAGCGCGCGCTGTCTGTGTGTGCGCACGCAAGTACGTGCGTGAACGAACTCTATAACGGCATTGTGCGTGACTCATCGTTGCAACTCCTTAACAAACACATTAAACAGTCTTTGGTAAAGTTCTTACTGTTGTATTTCTCAAACGTAGTGAGATCTGCTTCCCTTACATCTGTTCCTGTTGTGTCTGTGTGTCTGACGCAGCCGAGGGCGGAGATTGAGGCACGCTGACGGGAACGGTGGGCGGGGAGGACTATTCTTAAAGGGCCAGTGCAAAAAACAGGAAAAAGTTGTTTAGAGCTATAATGGAAGAGCTTTAGAGAGCTATAATTAATAATTTGATGGGTATTTTTAGCTGAAACTTTACAGACAAATTCTGCTGACACAAAAGACTTATATTAAATATAAAAAAAGGGGTCATGTATGTGCCCTTTAAGTGACTGAAAAAACAGCTGCGGGTGCAGTATATGGATCGCAAGTGCCCACAATATACAGTTTGTGATCATATCTCGGTTTCGTTTTGTTGATATGTGATCCAAATATTGTCTTCACTTAGGAACATGCAGAGGATTGTCTCCTCATGTGTCTCTTCAGCTCAGGCCAAAAACACATTTATGAAACATAACATTTCAATGTGCGAAGCGAAATGCTGATGCAGGATCGACAAAACTGCTTTCAGTTCACCACGGAAAAACACTTCCCAAAAATCTGAAGAAATGTTTGAGATGGAATTCAGATCTGAGCACACTGTTGCTGTCTTCTAAAGAGGACACACACTGAGATTACTGGAGTCTCGGGAGAAAAATCTTAGAAGAGAGATTTAATCTCCATTTGCTCTCTGTATAATCTCATTGCAGTCTAGGCAAATCAAATGAGATATTAAAGAGATCTCATTTGTGATTTTGCATTCCCATGACGTGAATACCAATGTCAACAAGACTAGTGGAAACACTAAGAGGGGGACAATTCTGCCTGATAATTCTGTCTGAAATGACATGCGAGTAAATGGTGACAGAATTGAATCGCTTTAAGATTATTCTAAAGCCTAAAGTCAACATATATGACACACTGTGCAGAAATGCACACACAAACGGGTGATCCTGGTTCACTGGGTTTGCTTTAGGGTTTCATCGCTGAAAAATGGAAAAGTGCTCTTGGCACATTTGAGGTCTTATGTGATTTTACTTTCTCTTTTAGGCTTAAGGCAGAGAGAGAGGGGAGATCAAACAACACATTGATAGTTTAGTGCAAGAAATATATCCTAATATCTTCTTTTGGGAAGCCAAATGAAGAAAGTGTGTGTGTGTGTGTGTGTGTGTGTAGGTGTGTGTGCGTGTGTGTGTGTGTGTGTGTGTGTGTGTGTGTGTGTGTGTGTGTGTG
>CAIGQQ010026296.1:7866-19925 GCA_903798035.1 Danio albolineatus | reverse complement strand
TATATATATATATATATATATATATGTACATACAAATATCTATAAAATAGAAAACTATAGTAATATATGGCTTAATAACACAGATATTGCAGTTAAAATAAATTGAATAATAAATAAATTCATATGAACTAACTACTGCTTTTAGTTAAGCATTTATTTCCATATTTATTTATTTTTTGTAGGATTTCTTTTGTATTTCCCAATCTGTGACTTGAAAATGATGAAGGTGGCTGTTACGTAGATTCAACTCAATATTGGTTGAGAGCCAAAGAATGGTCAGAAGAAGAGTCAGCTCTGATGGTGGCAATCACAGATTTTATAGCCTAAAGTAGCCTTTTTAATTTGTAGGTTTGGTCCTCCATAACACACTGGTCCACATCCCAATTTGATCAGGCGTACAGTCCTACTTTTGATTCATTCATCCAGTAAATCTCATTTTTACAACTGGATTCCATCCGGGTTTTACGCACGGCAGAAATCATAGGGTCCTACATTAACAAAACTAGAGCTCATTATTGCCCCAAAATGCCTCCTCCTTCATCCGAATCCCAGTGTGGCCCCACCACCAAACCCCTGTGCCACAAAGAGGCCAGATAAAGACACATTATTGAGAATCAGCCTGCTGAAATAACGCGCTCTGACATCTGAGTCAGCCCGCAGCCTGCAGCGTGGAGGTGGAGACGCAGGGGAACAGTTAAAGACCACAGAGAAACTCTATGAACTCGGTGCTGAAATGAGGAACCGCAGCGGATCTCCATGGATCTGCCCACAGCTTGATGTGCGCTAAAGTGCTATACATTAACCTCATGAAATATGCATATTTTAGACAGCAGTAATCCTCATTTATCAGCAACTGTCAGAAAACATGCTTCTGAGAGTGCATTCATAATTAATGAAAGCATCATCCCTATTGGCGAAACCTTTTTTCAAGGTTGATCTTTCCTTTAGAGCTTGATTTGTGTAGATTTATCTAAACATTATAAACTGGAGGAAAGCCTGTAATGTCGTTGGGAGAAAAGTTATTATGCTGATAATTTATTCAATTTTTTTAAGGCTTCCAAGTTAATTTGAACAGCATAAAATGAGAAATATGAGGCGCATCAAGGACAAACCTTGAAACTTTTATCATGTGTATGATAAAATGACCTGTGACTGTGTGTATGTGTTTACATTCTGAACAGATGTACATTAAGCACTTCAGCTCTGAATTAGGTGCATCCTCACATGCTTCTAAGATTATTTCAAATTAAATCTGCTTGACATGCAAACTTTATCATTTATATAAAAAAAATAAAAACATTTGTTTGAAATTATAATAACATTTCACAACGGTACTGATTTTACTCTGCCATACAAGTGAATGCAGCCTTGGTGAGCATAAAAGACTTCTTCATTCATTCATTTTCTTGTCGGCTTAGTCCCTTTATTAATCTGGGGTCGCCACAGCGGAATGAACCGCCAACTTATCCAGCATATGTTTTACACAGCGGATGCCCTTCCAGCTGCAACCCATCTCTGGGAAATAAAAGACTTCTTTTAAACATTTAAAAGTCTTGCTAACTCAAAAAATAAACAATTAAGATTGAATATAAACTAGTTGACAAGTTGCTTCAGTGATTTTGTGAAACCCCACAAAAAGAACTTCAACATACTGTAAGTTTGCCTGCAGGTTCTAGGTAAAACAAACACTGTAGGCTAGTATGCAGCAACAAATTTCGTTCCCTTTCACACTAATGATGTTTACAGATACACAGTATTGACAAATAAAGAATTGTGCATTTTTTGCACAACACCAAATAAATACCACAAAACAACATCTATGATTTGTACCCGTCTTTCTCCAATATGAACAATTTTTCCCAATATGCTTGTACAATGTTGGACTTGTGATAGAGCGCTCGAGTGAAGCAAAGTTCCACAGAAGCGTTAACAGCAATGTAAAATCAAGATAAAACAACATGGCTGCAGTGTATTTTACTATTACGTTTACTTTCGAAAACACTTATGGTTGGGTTTAACTAAACTCAACACTACTTGTTGGGTATATGTGCATATCGTACCCTAAGAAATAGGGCTGCAAGATATTGGAAAAAAAACTAATATTGCAATATTTTATTTTTCTGTAATAAATATTGTTATATGAACACAGTTTTACAAGATGATTTGAACAGCTCTATTTGATGCTATTCGAGTGAATTTAACATCATTCAAGTACAGAAATTGAAAAACCGCAATGCAAAATTTTATTTCTTACTTTGCATTGTCTTGTATCTAGTCCAAACATCTAAAAGATCAATTAAAATTATAAAGTTTTGTTAAAGTAAAAGTTTTATTTTCAACTTAAGAAGAAATGCGTCAAAATTAAGAGTTTTTCCTTAAAACAAGTACAATAATCTGCCAGTGGGAAAATCTTTTTTTCGCTTTGAAATGTGGATATTTGGACTTTTCAACTAATCTGAGTAAGAAAACCATTTTTGTTGATGCATAAATTTTATAAATGCCATATAAATACAGTACAACACAAGTCAAATGCGTGGCTCCGGGCACATTTTATTGCACATTTTAGATGACAAATCCACTAGAGGGTGCTGTCTACATCTGTGCAACATTATATAACATCAGTATATATATATATATATATAGATTTATATATATATATATATATATATATATATATATATATATATATATAAAAAAATACAATTCTGTAGCTCCTGGTCAATTATAATTCAGACTGATCATTGCATATCTTTTGATGTAACTACTGTGAATGCTCACATTGCGATATTGATACTGAAACGATATATTGAGCACCCGTATTAAGTCATAAATTTCAGATTTGGGATAAAACTAGACAGCACTCCCTCTAGTGGATTTGTTATCTGAAACGTGCAACAAAATGTACCCGAAGCAATGTATTTTACATTTCTTAAAAATGTAGACTGAGGCACATAGTTCCAATGAGCCTGGGCTGCACACATTGATTGGAGGGGAACCTGTATTGCACCAGGCAAGTAGTTGGCAATGCTACTTTGCAAAAAAAAGTCTATAAACTGTGCAGTCCTACCAGACTGAATACATAACACACAATGACATCACAGGTTTCACAAATTCATGTTTTATAGTTTTCACAGAGATGATAACAGCATCTGTGTTTTCAAAAGTTGCTGTTGTAAATGAATGAACAACACAAATAAATGCTTTTTAGTGATATATATGAAATAATTAAAATAATTTGTTGTGATGCAAGCCCTAGTTCTGTATTTAACATCTAAATGTTAAGATCACTGCAATACATATGCTTTATTGATCCAAGATGCGTTTAGAAATGAGCAAGCTAAATGTCATCGTGTCAAAGCTCGGATGTGAAATTAAATTTATGCCGTGCAAACAATTTTTTCAACTGAAAATGCAAATCTAGTTATTTTAATGCCACATTGTCCATCGCAAAATCATTTTAAAAAGAAACAACAGGGAGATCTTTATTTGCATGTGCTCTCCATCCAAAGATCGCATGCATTCTCCAGTTTTTCAGCACCAACTCAGATTCCCCCGCAGTGTTTCGCTGTTTTCTGGCACAATACAGTCTTCAGTCCATTTTAACAAGATGCCCAGTCCCTGCTGGTCAAAAATGGCCCACAGCGTGAAGCTACACAATCGCACTTCACTGCAGGTATGGTGTTTTTAAGGTGTGGGCAGCGTGAGATCTGCACCTTTGAATTCTGTTCAAAAGCTCAACCTTGGTCTCATCTGACCATAAAATCTTTTCTAGGTCTGCATTATGCTTTCTTTTTCTCCCCACATGGTTCTTTCTGAGTAATGGCTTCTTTTGTACCACCACCCCGTGTAGGCCAGAACTCTTGATATGATTGACTTTATGTTTTATTCTCAGTTACTGAACTCTGTGGATTCTTCAAAGTGACTTTTGGCCTTTCGCAAGTCTGCTTCTATAGAGGTTTGGAGAACAAGGTTCTGCTCTGTGTCTGCTCGGTCTGATGTAGCTTGTACTTTGTAATAATTGAACAAACAAAGCATGGTGGCAACTTAAAATTTTTGTTTATGTTTTGGAAATCAGAATTTAGGCAAAATAGTTATCGTTCACTCAACTTGCGCACTTCTGGCCTTCGAAAAACCTTAAAAGGAAACATATTTCTTTAGAAAAATATCAAATATTATGAAACACGTTCAGTTTTGGATTTCAGTCTGACTGGTGGTTGAATTTATGTGTTCTTGTCAGTGCTTAATTTGTGAATTGCGAGGTCCCGGAACAGATCAGGGTAATGGATCAGACATGTTACCAGAGAATGGAGAGGTGTCATGGACAAAAGTGAAGAGCGGGGCAGGTGGGTGTGGGTGTTGCAAACGAAAGTGAAAAGGGTTGGGGAGTCGCGGTAGAAAGCGAAAGTGAACAGCAGATGGGGGAGGAGGGCAGTTGAGGAGGGGGTTAGTAAAATGAGGCGTGTTCCAGCACAAATTAAGCCCTGGTTCTTGTATATAAAATGAGTTATAGTAGTTGGTAATTGATTAAATATATAAAAATCTATTGATTAAAAACCAATGAAATTTATTTATAACAACCAGAAGAATTATTGTTAATATTTGTATAAGACTTGTAATAAATGTAGATGCCTTAATCAGATTATATTTTGTCTCACAGCTCTCAGTTGGATTCAAATATTTACTTTGGTTCAACATTTGATTCAGTTATTACAGATTTATTCATTTTAATATTTCTTAAAGAATTGATTAAACTCTTTCACTTATTTCAGATTGAGTAGACTCTACGACAAAATGTACATTTATTTTAGATACCATGAAATTATTAGCAAATAATGTGCACCCAAACCACCTCTCATGTGAATTATTTTGTTATAGTTCAATAGACCAGCATCAGTTGTTCTGCTTATACTATGCTTACCGCACCTTAAGACATTAAAATGTTGTATTTTTAAAATAATTGTCAAGCTCAAAGAGTTTCTGTGTGTGTGACTAGTTTTCATCTCATCCAAAGCATTATTTTTTTTTTTGGTTTCGATTTGATTTTCGATTCTTGTAAGCTGTAAAATGACTGAAATCATTCAGCACAGTGATTCGGAACTACACTCAAAACATGATTTTTGCTGCTTGTAATTCTTGCAATTAAATCTTGCAATTCTTAAGATTTGTTTGGGACAGCTTAATAGTTTTATGTTCAATCCACTTAAACTTGTTAGGGTAACTTTATCGATTTGTGTTGGGACAACATGAATAAATTGTGTGGAACCCTGCATTTCTTCAGTGTATGATCAAGACCTGGAAGTACTTTAGCTGTGCATTTATTTGAAAATCCCATTCTATCACGATCAATAAAGAAGGAATTTCAAATGGATTGGATCCACGAATACAAACACAAAGGCACTGTATGTTGGAGGAGAGCAGTCTCGTTTCCTCAGAGATAGCAATCTTAATAGGTTGACTAATAGCACCTCTCAGAAGTGTGTCAATGGTCTGGAAGGAATGAAGTGGATGAGATGTGGAAATAGAACTTGACAACACACACACACACAGAGCCCTGCAAATCTCTGTTTCAACCAACACAATAGAACAGTCTGGATGAGGTCAAAATACTAATGCTAACGCTAACCAAATTTCACTTGCAAAACATGTATTGCACAAAGTCTGGAAATGATGCCTTTTTAAATGAATGTTTGGTCATTATTTTGAAGTAAGGAGGTATGAAAAATTAAAGTTTCAAGCTTTGTGGAAACTAGCGCAAGTATAAATAACTGAAAAACATCTGCCAGTGCAGTACATTTTATATGAAAACAAGCCTCAATTAAATTACACAGCATTGCTTGTGAAGTAAATTTGCTTTATTTTAGGTCTACATTTTTTGGTATTTTTACGAGAAAACAAGCCTAATCTCATTACGCAGTCATTCCTAGCAGAATATCTGAATGGCTGCTTTCATACTTTTTTTTTTTTTTTTTTTTACATATTTTTTGCCATTTGGGACTGAATACATTAACAAACAGGTGTGACTCTGAATTAACCCGGTCGCACAATAACATAGGCTCTGTTTACATCTGGTATTAAGGATTTAATAATTCTGATAAAAGGTTTTGAGCATTTAATGTAACACCCAAATCTGGAGGAAAGGCTGCTTTCCCATCACAAGTATAAATAAAATATGAAAATATGTTCAAATGGATTTTTTTACTGTGCTTTAGAAGTGGGAGTCTTTTGGTAGCTCCCCAAGCGAAAAGCACTTTAGCAATTCATAATAAATACTACAGTGTTTTGGAACCACACTATAGTAATTTACTTAAATTATTCAGTTGTGGTATTTCTGTAGTTGCTGTGGTAATGCAACAACTCTAATAATAATAATAATAATAAAAATAATAATAATAATAATAATAATAATAATAATAATAAAAGGGCGACATGATGGCGCAGTAGGAAGTGCTGTCGCCTCACAGCAAGAAGGTCACTGGTTTGAGCCTCGGCTGGGTCAGTTGGCATTTCTGTGTGGAATTTGCATGTTCTCCTCGTGTTTGCGTGGGTTTCCTCCGGGTGCTCCGGTTTCCCCCACAGTCCAAAAATATGCGGTACAGGTGAATTGGGTAAGCTAAACTGTCCGTAGTGTATGTGTGTGAATGAGAATGTGTGGATGTTTCCCAGAGATGGGTTGCAGCTGGAAGGGCAACCGCTGCGTAAAAAACAAATGCTGGATAAGTTGGCGGTTCATTCCGCTGCGGCGACCCCGGATTAATAAAGGGATTAAGCCGAAAAGAAAATGAATGAATGAATGAATGAATAACAACAACAACAACAAATTATACAACACTTCTACAACTAGTTATTTCATGCTACTACACACCACAGTTTCCTGCAGTAAAAAGTAGACTTCAGTATTATTACAGTTTATTAGTTATAATAGTTAATATTACAGTATGCTGCAGCACTCATTAAGAGTTCTAGAGAAACAGATGGTGCAAGAGAAAAATACACATAGTTCGAGACAATTGTTTTATTTTGCTTCAAAAAACTAGATTATAGTAGCCGATTTGCTATAAATTATTATAGTATTTTTTCATGTGTCATTTTTTATTCAAATTCGATTCTTACAGTGACAGTTCTGTTAAAAATGGATATTCCATTTTTAGTGCGATTATTTTTTCTATTTGACTATGATAGAATTTATAGATGTAGCCATTTATATATATTTATTTCGTTTTAGTACATTATTATTATTATTATTATTATTATTATTATTATTATTATTATATGCTATTTTCTCAACATAGACATGCATATGCAGAGCATGCAGACCTCTAATTGAAATATTCTCTTGTGGTTTAATATTCAAAGATATTAATCCAAATGATGATTTGATTAGATGTAAAGCATTAACCCTTTTAATTTAATTAAAAAATTGGTCAAATTATGTTTTCAACTAGATTCTGTGATTTCTGCTGCTGCTAAGCTATCATCTTTTTTATTCCAATAAAATTATCTAGCATAGTTATTTTAACATTAACTCACATTCAGGAAATACATTTTACAATACAATTTGAGAATCAGTGTGAATCAGATGGAATATGCGAATTATTGTTTTTAATTATTTACAATTGTACTGTACTTCTGATCTAAGTCATGCCTTCATATCAATGTATGGCATGAGCTTACAACGCATTCATTTAAAAACTAATTGTGAATTTTGAGCATTGCTTTATTTTAAACAGGCCTGATTCTCTGGCTGCATTTTGAGTTTGTTCACAATAATATATCCATTTCTTCTCCTCTGAGCCTTCACCCACAAAACAACCCGGATCCTTCGTTCTCTGTCCCCCATGCCCTTCTCTCTCCCCATCCATCGCTCAATCCCTTCATCTCTCTCTCTCCGTCTCCAGTGAACAGCTGGTGAAGAGAATTCCCACAATCCCTCACACCGTAATCTCCCTCCCTCTGCTCATACGTCCATCCATCAAAAGAGTCTTTATTCACCCTACTGCGTGTGTGTGTGTGTGTGTCATTGTGAGCATTATAGTTAGCCATGTGGAAAGTTTAGAAACGTACGATCAAATCAAATCTTCATCTGATGAAATTAACACCCTGGCCAGGGTTTTTATGAAGCTCACATGTTTGTTCGAGTTGTTTTGAATGGTTTTGCCATTACATGAGGCCAGGTGTGAGTACATTTGTTCATCAAGCCTGTAACAAGTAGATGATGGTAAATATAAGTGCAAATGAATGGGGTCTGAGATGATTTGAGCTTTTTCACTTTTAGCCACTTCCAGAGATAGACTTATTAATAATATTTTGTGAGAGAGTCAGCGTGAATCACTTCTCTGTTGAAGACTAAGAGATCTCATTATCAGAAATATAATGAATTTAAATACATTTACAAGGCAAAATAAACACTGTTGATGTGGTGAAAGTTTCAGAAGGCAATTTAAAGGTCCCATGAAATTAAGGTAAAGTTTTTTAGATGTTAGTATCAGTATTATTCGTTTTTTTGAATATATATAACTTAGTGTGCTCCAAAACAGACAGCATTTAGAAGAAAACTGATATAAACATATAAAGCTTGCAGTTTGACACTTCCACCCAAATGGATCAACGGTTTTATTCACATCACCTCAAACTATAGTTTCTCATTACATCATAACCAATCAAATGCTCTCTATATCTGACATGCCCCGCCCTCTCCAGGACGCTTCTCCTTTGCTTTTCATTTAATGCACTTGAGCTCAACCACTCTCGCTGACAGAGCTGTGATAAAACGAAACACTATTGGCTGTTTTTAGGGGGAGGAGCTACACTATGTCCCACCCTCTCTTCGTGTTTCGGTTGAGATTATGTCAAACATCGAATAAAAATGAACATTTCAAAGCACCTCACAGGACCTTTAAAGCAAATGTTATTATATCAGTGTAAATCAAATTGAATGATTTTAATAATGTAGGTTCAAAAAGGCACACATGATTCATTTTAAACTGATTATATATTGAAGCAAATGTATTGTTTAACTATACATCGATTTTAATGTATATAACTGTATGTATATAACTATACATTTATATATTATTATTATTATTATTATTATTATTTATTGTAACTCATATTGTAAAGTCATGATTTATATTATTTGACAATTATAAAATATTTGAATATAATAGTATATCATTATCATTTATATAATATAAATACAGCCACGGTGGCCTAGTGGGCCATGGTGGCCTAGTGGTTAGCACGTTCGCCTCACAGCAAGAAGGTCGCTGGTTCGAGCCCCGGCTGGGTCAGTTGGCATTTCTGTGTGGAGTTTGCATGTTCTCCACGTGGTTGCGTGGGTTTCCTCCGGGTGCTCCGGTTTCCCCCACAGTCCAAAGACATTGTCTGTATAGTGTATGAGTGTGAATGTGTGAATGTTTCCCAGGGATGGGTTGCGGCTGGAAGGGCATCCGCTGCGTAAAAATATGCTGGATAAGTTGGCGCTTGATTCCGCTGTGGTGACCCCGGATTAATAAAGGGACTAAGCTGAAAAGAAAATGAATGAATGAATGAATATAAATACATTAATAGTAACCCAAAAAATACTTTTAGGACTGGGAGAGGTTTTATTGCATCAGATATTTATGTCACTTTACTCACAAATGATTGATCTACTAATCTACTAACTTAACTACTTGCCATCTCTACTAACCCAGAATAAAACCTGCTCTGGAGAAGATCAGCTGGGTAGCATAAGTTACCATGGCAACAAAACCCCCAAAACTCAGGGTTTGTTCAAACTAAACGCAAACTTATCTTGGTTAAAAACACAAAACCGGCTTTGTGCAATGGGCTCAGGTTCTTTGGAACTTAAGCAGCACAAATGTTTTTAACGTTAGTTATAAACAGAAATGTTTCTGTAGAGGAGTAAGGCTAAAGTAATGGCTGCTACTGGAAAAGTAATTATTGATTGTCAATCAGTTTTTTTTTTTTTTTTATTTGACATATACCTTGATTTGTTTCCGGTTTGATGTTAACTGTTACATTTTCTATTTGACTACAATAGACAATTACATCTCAAAGAGAGAGACGAAAAAATCCCACTGCATCAAAACATTGAAATGCATTTAGTTCTATTTGTAATTATACATTTAATCAACTGAAACTATGTTAGTCTGTTTATGTATGTGTGTGTTTTTCTGTGAGTGTGAGCATGTGTGTTTGTGGACTTAATGACTTTAAATGCAGCTGCAGATGCCACAAGGTTAATGAATCACAGTGTTAAAGCGTCTATATCCCATTAACCTGAAACCTGCAGCACGATTTTATCAGCACACACACCCTCTCTCTCACACAGATCGCACAGATCAGGCCGACACATGCAGAAATCGAAACGGAGCTGGAAATTCAAATGGACGCATTCATAGGGATAAACACAGACACACACACACACACACACACACACACACACATAGCATAGTGTGTCGCGGGGCTCTGATTGCTGACCTAGTTCGGGAGGGACCTGTCACTACTCATAGGCATCAGACTCAAACTCACTGGCTCAGCATGGCAGACGCACACAAACATGCACACAAACACACGAGCACCAGCGTTGAACTCTGGGACTCGACATCTGTGTGAAATTAAACCGTACGGTTTTAATTTGGACATGGCTTCAAACTAGGCAGCAAGGTATGCTAAACGTTACCGCTAAAAATATGTATGTGTAACGGGATGCGGTTATGTGTGTGTGTGTGTGTTTTGTGTGTGTATGTGTGCGTGTGTGGACAAAATCAGGAAACCTCTCATATTTCTACATGGCAAGTCAGAACAGGGCAACAAAAAAGTGTGAAGTGTCTGGCAAAAAGAGGCCCAGGTTTAACAACAAAAAAACTGCCTAATACCATTTATTTTTATTTGTATTGATCTATTTTCCATTTTAGTATTTTTTAAGTGTTCAATCTAAACTTCTCATTAAGTTCAAGCCAGAATATGATTAAAAAAAAGTGATTGAAGTGATTAATCCTAATGTGAAGAATTAAATCTAAATCCTTATCAGTTTTTTGATCTGAACTAATTTTAAAATATGAAAATTAAATCGAATTATTATTTGTTAAATCAAAATGTAAAATATTTCATCTAAAATATTAAACCTAACTGTACTTATATCTTAAAAAGAAATCTAAACATAAAATTTTTAAATGTCAGTACAAAACTTAATGTAATCTAAATCTTGAAAATAAATCTAACTGTAAAATGAATCTGAAAAAAAAAAGAAAAAGACACGATTAATGTAAATGCAAAATAATAAATCTAAATTCAAACTGAAATGTAACTTAGATCTTTAAAATAAGTCAAACCGAAACACAATTTCAAAACCTGAATCTTAAAGCCTAAACATAACATGTTCATTCAAAATCCAAATGATTTAAATAGAAACTTTTTAATTTAAATGAGGTATATACACTACCGGTCACTACCGGTCAAAGGTTTGGCGTCAGTTTTGTTTTTTGCATGTTTTTTTAAGAAAATTATTCTGTTCATCAATATTTCATTTATTAAATGTTTTTTTTTTATTTGTTAAATATTTATCAAAATATTAAATAACTGCTTTCTTATTTTACGTAGTTTCGAAATTATTACATTCATTCATTCATTTTCTTTTCGTCTTAGTCCCTTTATTAATCTGGGGTCGCCACAGCAGAATGAACCGCCAACTTATCCAGCATTTTTTTATGCAGCGGATGCCCTTCCAGCTGCAACCCATCTCTGGGAAACATCCATACACACTCATTCACACTCATACACTTCCCCTATAGCTCATGTCTTTGAACTTGTGGGGGAAACCGGAGCACCCGGAGGAAACCCACACAACCATGGGGAGAACATGCAAACTCCACACAGAAATGCCAACTGACCCAGCCGAGGCTGGAACCAGCTACCTTCTTGCTGTAAGGCGATTTTGCTACCCACTAGGCCACCGTGGCGCCCTGAAATTATTACTCCAGTCATTATTGCTTTTATTACTATTAACATTAATAATAATAATAATAATAATAATAATAATAATAATAATAATAATA
>CAIGQQ010026295.1:0-22236 GCA_903798035.1 Danio albolineatus | reverse complement strand
AAACAGAGGGCCTCTAATGCTAAACATTATTGACTGACGGAAAAATAAATAAAATAATATAATTCTGTTTATTAAATAATGTTTATTTATCAGTGTCAACAAGTTAAATTTCTGTTTCTGTAATAAAGATAAAAAGTGCTTGAACATAGACAGCATTACTGTCTGTAATATACAGTATATGTATATAACATGCATTTTGCTTACCCTTTTTATTTCACAGTCTGCACAGAAAAATATCAGGTATACAAGAAAAGAAAAACTTCAAAATAGTTTATGTAAAACCAAGGTAATGTAACAAGTTCTGTCCAACATTTTAATTTCTATTATGAAAACTTCTCACCTAAGAACAATATTGCAAATATTAGAAGAATGCAAAATGTGTTTGCTTTACAAAAATGTAAACATCAAAATGAACAAGTTTTATTTTAAGTCAAACATATTAGCCAGTAGCCACCTATCTACAGTACCTAACTAGCTATTCTTTCCTAATCAACAGACAGGTAAATGCAGTTGTAGCTCGGCAATAGAGACATTTCGAAGTGCTTATCTGTCATTCTGTTGCGATGAGGAGTAAAAATGAGTCCTCCCTAGCTGAAGAGTCACTCTACAGGAGCACTTGATGGCAATGAAGAGTTGTACTTTATGAAGAGGGCTTTGACAGTAGGATACATCTTCAGGGAAAACAAGGACTTCTCTGGATCCTGAAAGTATCTATCAACACAAAAAGAAGAAGCATGGTCAGTGAACATAATTCACATACTATGATTATGACTATTTTATGGTACATTATTTCATTTTGATGCAAGCATGCAACATAAATGAATCATAACAGTACTTATAATGTTCATGGTAAAATAAATAAGCTTAAAATATTATATACCTGTGCACCTTCTCTTCTGCAGTTGTAGAAGTTGTCACTGCTGTCTTAAAGAAGCTGTCATCATCTTCTAGAAGATCTGGTCCTTTTGAGGCATTTGCAGTTGTGCTGTGAGCACCCACAGAGGGTCCTGCTGAGTTGATTAGAGAAGCTTCTTGGATCATCTTTCTTTTCATTTCTTCTCTCTCCACATGTGCAAGCCACCAGAGACGGAATTTAGGAATGGTGGATGCTGCCATTCTTGCTTCATGACTGCTAAATACCTTCTCAAATCGAGTGTCAATAGCTTTGATCACAGCTGCGAGTATTTGAAATGAAAACTGAGTCTGTGTAATTTTTTCCAGCTAGTTTGGCTTTCAGGCTTATGATAGTCGGAACAATGAAACCAAAAAAGCAGTTCTTTTCTCCTTGGAGAAGATCTATGGAGTAGGCCAGTGGTTGTAGGATAGTTGTGTACTCTTTGAGAAATGTAATCTCTTGCGGGTGGAGTTTAGACACACTGAGGCTGTCACAGATATCATTCAGCTGATCATCGGAGAGTCCCATCAGTTTCGCAATGGCGTGGTACTCTGAGCTCCACCTTGTCACCAATGGTACCAGGCATCTCACCTTGGCAATTTCTTGGATGGCATCAGCAGCACCATTAAGAGTGTTTGCAGCACAGCGATGGTGCAAAAAAAATAAAACATTAGCTCTTCATCTTGATCTGCCTCAAAAACAGCTGCAACATCTTCAAATTGTACATCATCTTCTACTCCATCAGTTTCATCCTCAGCTTCAGGTCCTCCATATTCTTTGAAAGCTTTCACAAAATTGCTTCCATTATCAGTCACAGTTGCACTGACTTTACCCTGAATTTGAAATAGTGAATGAATCTCAGCAAGTTTGGTAGCGATTATCTCATATGTGTGGCGTCTAGTTAGCCGTTCACAGGCTAGTGCAGCAGACTTCCGCTCTAGTGTCTCAGGCTCGATCCAATGATAGGTAACACCAAAAAAATATTATGGTGAGCAGTCCATATTGTGCAAACAGTTTTAACATTGCAAAATGTTTCTGTCAGTGCCTCTTTCATTTTATGAGACTCACTTTCAATGCGTTGCATTAAAGTTTTTCTTGACATTGGTCCTTTGCCACCACTGATTCCTTCAATCATTTTCCAATGATTTCTAATCAATGACGCCAACAACACCTGTTTAATTAATCTTAAACATTATGTCTTAAGTATTTTTATTAGATATTTTGCACAGAGGCTCAACACTCTCAGTAAACAAAAAAACAAAACGGCAAATAAGGAAATGGTTTTAACATTAATATGTCTTTACATTGTTTCAATTTTATAATTAGCCACAGCCTGTAGGCTACTTGCGACTTTCTATTATAAAAATGCAAAGTATTGCGAACTGACGTTCATCGCATTCCAAATGGAAAGCTTTTTATCCTTATTTGTGGGAAACCCATCACAACACTATATCAAGCAAACGTCTTTTAAGATTCAATGAAGGCCGACACGAACTGTGAGAAATGACCTGACTAACACGATACTGGCACTGTCAAATGCACTAAAAAGCAAAAATAGACAGGCACAGTGTATTAAAAAACTTACTTTAAGGTGTTTCTTCGGATTCGACGTTAATTTTTTTCACTCAGCTAGCAGGTTGTAAGCTGGCAGACAAAGATTGCACTGCACTGTCAGGTTTCGCTCACCCCTATCATTCTTTAAAGAGAAAAAATGCTTGAACTTCCAAGACATGATTGCATTTCTTCCTTTACTGCTGCTAGAAAGTTGCTTCGGTTGCAGCTCCAACCCCTCGAGCTCCTGGTCTGAATCCTCCATATTTGTACACTCAAGTTAACCAGGGCTGCCAACTTTGGCCAAGGTGCCCATAAGTCCCGCCCACATTTGTGTCAACAAGCAAACGTAAATTAAAGAAGCGTAAATGAAACATCGAGCAGCGAATTCACAAATAATGACGGCAAAAAAAGGAGTTTATTTGAAAATCATGGTTGTCGTCCGGTTGTTCAGTGTTTGCGATCGCCCTTTTTGCTGTGTGAGAAAATGGAGGTGTTGTGTGAGAACAGGGTCATTTGCGTGAGTCTCACTGAGTTAACGCTGGTGATTGCAGTCAGGAGTGTAGCTTCTGTTGCTATGGTTTCTGCGGCAATTTAGTAATATTATTATTAACATAGTAATATTACTATGGGCCAGACATGCATCACCTGAAGTATTCCAATGGTATTAGGAAAGTAACTGTATTCTAAATACCCTGTTTAAAAATATTAACTGTAACGGAATACAGTTACTCATGAATAGTATTGTGGGGAGTCAATGGATCTTTCCAGAAACGAACATCACACTGACCATATCCTTATAAGATTGATTGGTGCCTACATGTCTGAGCTTTGATCTCATTTTCAAAGCAATCCATGGGCACCCAGCAAAAGGTTATCCACAGGATGACTTGACAGTCGCGATCACAAATGCTTGCTATTTAACTCTATATCTTAAAACAGTAAAAGAGGCTACTCTCAAAGATCCCCAAACTGTTTTTTTGAGATAAGCTCCACAAGCCCTTTTGGTTTGCGCCTGCGGCCCGCGTTGCAAGGGAATACACATTCCTACACATAAAACGTTGAACAAAGGAAATTTCTTCGTCTTTGCCAACGATCGCCTTTACTGCCGATCGTCTTTGCCAGTCGTCAGCATCGTCGCTGACTGGACGTCGCTCTTCCCGTGCTGTGGCTGGAAGCCTCGTTACATCACGCAGCAAACCGCAAACTTCTCTTGCTGCCGGCTCGACCCCCGATCTGCTTGTGCTTCAACAACAAGCCATCGGGTCAACTCATCATAACTACAGAAACCCCAGGAAGGACCTCACCTACAAAGCCGCCTCGTCCAACATCCGTATCCCTGGCAACCGACTACAAGCTTCGCTGAAAGTAAAGCCCCGGTCAGATCACATGATTTTGCCACGATTTTCTTGACGTAGGGTGTCGTAGAGAATCGTAAGCGACAAATAGGCGTCGTGACTCAAGATTCAATCGTGTCTTCTCGTGTACTGTGGCATAGTTCATGACAACCGATTCCATGCCTGCGACGCCTCACGACGCCGTCGCAGAAAGTCTAGCACATTCATTTTTTTATTCGTCCTTTACAACGAGTTCCGTCACGTGTGTGACACAGCCCGTAGGAGCACATAATTTAGACCTTCTGTTATCTCAGTGGGTGCTGCCATTAATGCCAGGGTCAGGTAATCAAAAAATAGGCTGCATATTTACTTATGAGTTGGAGAGAACTACCTTCTCTAAAATATTAAGGTGTTTTAAGCAATTTTATGTGACAGACAAATATGCAGACATCTCCATTCTCACAATGAGTTTCTGACTTCTCGGGGCACCTGCAGGATTTTATTCAAAGGTACGCACGTATCCAGCACCACCCCGCCCCATCATCCCTTTCTTATTACAATCTAAAAAAACACTGATACCTGCTGTCAAAGGCTACATTTATTCATTGCCGCGAGTGAGACCAAGAAAATGAAAGCATGTCATTGTATTTTAACAATTTAAATTATTAATTATAATTTAATATTAGGGCGTTAGCATGTTCGCCTCACAGCAAGAAGGTCGCTGGTTCGAGCCCCAGCTGGGTCAGTTGGCATTTCTGTGTGGAGTTTGCATGTTCTCCCCGTGGTTGCGTGGGTTTCCTCCGGGTGCTCCGGTTTCCCCCACAAGTCCAAAGACATGTGGCATAGGTGAATTGGGTAGGCTAAATTGTCCGTATAGTGTATGAATGTGAATGTGTGTGTGTGGATGTTTCCCAGGGATGGGTTGCGGCTGGAAGGGCATCCGCTGCGTAAAAATATGCTGGATAAGTTGGCGGTTGATTCCGCTGTGGCGACCCCTGATTAATAAAGGGACTAAGCCGACAAGAAAATGAATGAATGAATAAATAATTTCTATTACATTATGGTGCTGTTATTAATTATAAAGCAGATCTCTGTGGGCCCCTAGAGTGCATGGGCCCTTAGAATTGTCCTAACTTTCCCCCCCTTAGCGGCGCCCCTGACAACAGCCAATCATGAGGGAGTGAGCCCAACAGATGTCACCGAAGCGAGTCACCACCCAATCAGGACCGACGTGCTTCCCAAGTGCAAGTCAGCGAGGGAGACTAAAGATTTTCTTCAGCATAATCGCAAGTAACACGAATTAACGTTGTCTCTAACTGATCTGGTGCCGGTTGTTCTTAAGCAGTTAAAGATAAGCTCAATCTCTGCTTTTGTGGTTTCTCAGGTGTGATTCTAAGGTCTAGTAAGAAATACTAGAAGTGATTTGGGACTGTTGTCAACTCTTGACAATTGCAATTTCTTGACAATTGTCATCATGTTAGAAGGCATGTCTAAGTCACACATATATTGCACATCATTCATAACATTACTACAACCTCTAAGAAAGAGAGTGTATTCTTGTAGTGCATTAACATCCTCAGTTTTTATTTGAGGCCATGATAGAGCTTTATTCATATAAGCAGATGCAACCTTCTGTTCATTGCCAAAATGCTCATGTAACAAGGTTTTGGCTCTAACCAAATCCCCTGCTAGTATCAATATATTGACAACTCTGTACCAACTCTCTTGGAAGACCCATAGTATATTGTTCAAGGTTGAGGTCATCGGACGGTGCCGAGAATGGCCGCCGTGGTACTGAGCTCCTCAGCTGTTGCAATGTTTTTGTTTGTTTTTCCTGTTTTGTGTTCATCCAACGTGATCAGTTATACCAGGGATGAGCTGCTGAACGTTCTGCAGTGCACACCAATTGATCACCAGCCGATTTTTGACTTTTGCAGAGCGTTGTCCTCAGCGGCGCGGCGGCTCTACGCTACAAACGCTACAAGACGCACAAGCGCGGGAAGCAAGCAGGCGTGCTCGTCAAAAACAGACTGCGCGGCTTCAGAATGCCGCTGCCTAGCATTCATCTGGCGAATCTCCGCTCTCTTCCTATCAAAATGGAGGAATTACTTCTGCTCACACGCATAAATAAGGACTTTAACAACTCTGTTAAGCTGTTTTATGGAAACCTGGCTAAACGAAGCCATTCGGGACAGCGCATTACAATTACCGGACTTTCAGCTGTACAGAGCAGATCGCGACATAGAGGCAAAGGGCAAAACGCGCGGTGGTGGGACATGTTTTTACATCAACAGAAGGTGGTGTACGGATGTAACTGTGTTAAAGAATATATGCTGTCCTGACGTGGAAGTGCTTTTCATTAACTGACAACCTGACACGCAGACTGTTTTTATCATTCTTGGGGACTTTAATCAGGCAAAACTTACACATGAGCTGCCTAAATTCAGAAACAGGCCCCCTACCAGAGACAATAACATTCTGGACCATTGCTGCACAACAATAAAAGATGCATATCGCTCCGTGGCCAGAGCAGCTCTAGGACTCTCCGATCACTGCCTGCTTCATCTTATACCAACTTACAGGCAAAAACTTAAAACTACTAAGCCAGTATTAAGGACTGTAAAGAGATGGACCAATGACACAGAGCAGGTCTTACAAGCCTGTTTTGAATACACTGACTGGAGTGTTTTTGAAGCTGCAGCCACCGACCTGGACGAGGTCACAGAGACCGTAACATCATACATCAGTTTCTGTGAGGAGTTATGCATCCCTACCAGGACCTACTTGTCATTTAACAATGATAAACCATGGTTCACACCAAAACTTAGACAGCTTCGTCAGGTCAAAGAGGATGCCTACAGGAGTGGGAACAGGATTCTCTACAATAAAACCGGGAACACTTTGACAAGGGAGATTGGTGTGACTAAAAAGAACTATGCCAAAAAGCTGAAAAACCAGTTTTCTGCTAATGACCCTGCATCAGTGTGGACTGGTCTGAGAAACATTACCAATTACAAAACATCTCCCCCCAGTATCGATGGCAGTAAACTTCTCGCTAACGAACTGAACATGTTCTACTGCAGATTTGACACCTTCGACCAGACACCCCCAACACAGTCATTAACACCTCTACCTACCTCCAGCCACACCCGCCCTGACCATCTTTCTACACAGCCATCAACACCTACAGACATCTCCCTCTCCCCCCCTGATCTTCAGATCAGTGAGGATAATGTGCGTCAGGTCTTTAGTAAACAGAAGAGAAGGAAAGCGCCAGGCCCAGACAGTGTCTCACCAGCCTGTCTGAGAACCTGCGCTGACCAGCTGGCTCCCATTTTCTCGCAGATCTTCAACAGATCATTGGAACAGCGCATAGTTCCATCCTGCTTCAAACGCTCCACCATCATCCCAATCCAGAAGAAACAAAAGATCACCGGACTCAACGACTACAGACCTGTTGCCTTAACATCTGGGGTCATAAAGTCATTTGAAGGACTGGTTATAGCATATCTGAAAGACATCACCGGACCCTTGCTGGACCCCCTGCAGTTTGCCTATAGAGCAAACCGGTCTGTGGATGATGCAGTCAACGTGGGACTGCATTATACCCTTCAACACCTGGACAAACCAGGGAACCAGGGGCGTCGCTAAGGGGGGGAAAGTTAGGACGATTCTAAGGGCCCATGCACTCTAGGGACCCCCAGAGATCTGCTTTATAATTACTATAGTGTAATATAAATTATTAATGTATCTCTAAATTACAAGTAAAACAATTTATTAGAAAAAAAAACGGCTTATATCTGCCTCTCGTGTCTGTCACTGTCAAATTGCACCCCCCTCCTTTCACTGTATGGTTCAGTCCGTCAGTAGCGGGAAGAGAGTTGATGCTTTGATGAGTGCGAGCGATCATCAGGTAAACTGTCAAAGCAGCGATGTCCACGAGTTGAGGTTAACAAAGGTTAAATCCGGTCATCAAAAACGAAAAGAGAGGCTACAAAAAGCAGAGAGGGTGAAAAGGTGACGGCAGTTGCTATCACAGGTTTTTGAAAAGAAAGGTAACATTATGTCTATTCACAGAGATTTCTTTTTCCGGTAATGATAGCGCCGCTAGTTTAATTTACTTTGCTAATGATGAGCTCTACATTTATACGCCCTCACCCGCTCTTCCCTAAGAAGTTCCCCAAACTCATCTCCCAGTTGAAGAAGCAGGTAACTGAGATCCTGCATTTAAAAATAGCATGTGCATTGCTGTCTGCGTTTAAGTATTAATTTCACTATGATATTAACTTAATTGTTGACAAGGCCTCTATTAAATGACTGCTATTTTTCCACAATGTTGATTTTGTAGAATGATATTAGTTATAACAGCAAAGCAAACATAAAACTGAAAGACAAACCTTTAAATTTATAAAGTTAGGTTTCCTTGAAAGATAATGATCTATTTTTTTTTGCCCAGTGGACCATTTCTAGTAATATAACTGATAAATCAAACTCATACCATATCAGCAGAATAGTGTAAAACAATATCTCAATGTAGGGCGCCACGGTGGCCTAGTGGGTAGCACGTTCGCATCACAGCAAGAAGGTCGCTGGTACGATCCCCGGCTGGGTCAGTTGGCATTTCTGTGTGGAGTTTGCATGTTCTCCACGTGGTTGCATGGGTTTCCTCCGGGTGCTCCAGTTTCCCCCACAGTCCAAAGACATGCGGTACAGGTGAATTGAGTAAGCTAAATTGTCCATGGTGTATGTGTGTGAATGAGAATGTATGGATGTGTTTCCCAGAGATGGGTTGTGGCTGGAAGGGCATCCGCTGCGTAAAACAAAATGCTGGATAAGTTGGCGGTTCATTCCGCTGTGGGAATGAACCGTCATTCCTAGGGACTAAGCCGAAAAGAAAATGAATGAATGAATATCTCAATGTCCATGCAGACAAATTTTGAATTAATTATGTATCTTTTAAATATGTCATAGCCAGGATGCTCCTCAAGCCAGTCTTTTGAGCCTAGATTGTTAAAGTAGAGCCCATAGTGAATGGCGTAATTTAAATGTAATAAATCTGCAGAATTCTGTCTGTATTACTTTACTGCATGTACTCAGTTACACAAGCACGTGTGTAAACACACACACATACACAGATATACACACATACAGATATTAGCCGCCCTTTTATTATTATTTTTATTTTTTAAATATTTCCCAAATGATGTTTAACAGAGCAAATTTTCACAGTATGTCTGATTTTTTCTTCTGGAGAAAGTCTTATTTGTTGTATTTCGGCTAGAATAAAAGCAGTTTTTAATTTTTTTAAAACCATTTTAAGGTCAAAATTATTAGCCCCTTTAAGCATTTTTTTTTCTCGATAGTCTACAGAACAAACCACTGTTATACATTAACTTGCCTAATTACCCTAACCTGCCTAGTTAACCTAATTAACCTAGTTAAGCCTTTAAATGTCACTTTAAGCTGTATAGAAGTGTCCTGAAAAATATCCAGTGTAATATTATTTACTGTCATCATGACAAAGATAAAAGAAATCAGTTATTAGAAATGAGTTATTAAAACTATTATGTTTAGAAATGTGTTAAAAAAAATCTTCACTCCGTTAAACAGAAATTGGGGAAAAAAAAACAAACGGGGCTAATAATTCTGACTTCAACTGTATGTATATATGCACATAAAAATGTAAAATTTTCAGTGAATATTTTATGGCAGCGGCTATTTGCACTAAGTGCAAATAGCAAGCGATGCTATTTACACTAAGTGCAAATAGCAAGAGATGCTATTTACACTAAGTGCAAATAGCAAGAGATGCTATTTACACTAAATGCAAATAGCAAGAGATGCAATTTACACTGAGTTCAAATAGCATCAGATGCTATTTACACAATATAGCAACAAATGGTATGGTAGATGCTATTTGCACTCAGTGCTTATAGAATGTATATGTGCCATTTACACTGTGTTTATAGAAGGTAGACACTATTGCAGTGTTACTAAAAGTATGATGCTATTTACACAAAAAAAATTAAGCATAGTTTATTTTGCAAGTCTTAGTGTAAACCATTTTAATTATTGTTTTTCAATTAGTCAAAGGATGGTATTTACACTAATAAACAGTAAATGCTGTTTACAGTACACTTAAATGTTAATAGATGGTAGATGCTATTTACACTAAGTATTTAAACAAAATGTAAGTAGAAGGTAAATGTTTGATATTTATACTGTATTAATAAAAGGGATATATATGCACTAAGAGCTGAAAGAAGGTACACCTAAATGTTGGACTACACCTATATACTAAAACAAAATATACTAATCAGTGAAAAAAGTGCAGGATCAATGACTGTAGGATAATTTTCAATCCTTGAAGACATCTATAGATATAACAATGTCAGGATTATATGATTTGTTCTAAAATGTATAGAATCATTATAAATTATAGAAACAAACACGACACATTTTAAAATAAATACAATTTATTTATTTTTTTGTCATTCTTGTCATGAAAAGCATCATCGTCTGCTGCAAGGCCTCTCCATTCTGGAAAACAATCAAAAAACAAACAAAAACAATAATAAACATATGAATGGCTAACCTGCAGCTGTCTCTACAAATTAAGCTAAAACATTAACATGAAAAACTCACTTCAGCACTTTGCAATCTTCCAGTAAGTTTGTGTTTAATGTATTTTAACACATCTATGTCTTTCTGCTTGGTGAATTTATTTATTTTCTTCTGCTACAAGCGCTCTGCATTCTGGGAAAAACAATGGATTTATTTGTCAATTAGTTGTCTCTAGATATTATGTTGCATTAAAATGACCAACAACATAGTAAAATGTTCCTGCTCCTATTACAGTGGAGAGCTAGGAATTTCCAACAACACAAGCAACAGTGATCTTTGATGACAAGATGAAGGCTTGCCTAATGATGTGATAAGCTGAAAAATGTTTTACAATGTAGATTGTGCCAAAGAAGCTTCACATAGAAGGTTATAGTAAACTGAAACATTGTCAGTCCAGTTTTTAGTGTTGGAGTTCAGTTCAGTTCAGTGTGGTTTAATATTCACTGCTGAGAGTCCAAACACTGAAGAGTAATCCATCGATGCGCAGCTCTACATATATAAAGTATATAATAAAGTGCATCTCAATGAATTACTGTACAATGTCATCAAAAAAGGTTGTAATTTTAGTTATTCAATTAAAAAAGTAAAACTCATAAATAGATTCATTACACATAGACTGATGTATTTGTTTACTTCTTTTTATTTTGATGATTGTGGCTTACAGCTAATGAAATCTCAGAAAATTTATGTTACTTAAAACCATTAAAAGAAAGAGGATTTAAAATAGAAATCTTGCACTATGAATATGTACAGCACTCAATACTTGTTCAGGACTATTTTGCATGAATTACTCCAGCAATGTGACGGTTGGTGGCACTGCTGATGAAGCCCAGGTTTTGCTAATAGTGGCCTTCAGCTCTTCCGTATTGTTGAATTTGGTGTCTCATATGTTTCTCTTCAAGATGCACAACAGTTTCTTTCATAAGAGTTTTTGGTCGGGGGAGATTGCTGGCCAATCACATACAGGGACACCATGAGCCTTAAAACACATACTTATTGCAGTGTGAACAGGTGCCAAGTCCTGCTGGAAAATCAAATTAGCATCTCCATAAAGGTTTGATTTTTCCAGCAGGACTTGGACACCTGTCCACACTGCAAAAAGTACTAATACCTGGTTTAAGGACCGTGTTATGCCTGTATTTGATTGGCCAGCAAACTCACCTGACCTAAGACTCATATAATCTATAGTTAACAGAAAGATGTGAGACACCAGACCCAACAACACAGAAGAGCTGAAGGTTCTTAGAGCAACCTGGGATTCATAAGAGCTCAGCAGTGCCATAAACCGACTTCCTCCATGTCATGTCACATTACTGAAGTAAATCATAAAAACAAGAACTGATTGCTGTACTTGTTCATACCTTTCAGTAGTCCAACATTTGCGTTACAAATCCTTTTTTATTGGTCTTAAGTAATATTCAAATGTTCTGAGAGACTGATTTGAGTTTTCATTAGCTGTAAGCCACAATGATCAAAATGAAAAGAAATAAACACTTGAAATAAATCAGTCTGTGTGCAATGAATCCTTATAATAAATTAGTTTCACTTTTTTTAATTGAATTACTGAAAGTAATCATCTTTTCGATGTCATTCTAATATATTGAGATGCACCTGTATTTTATCTGTGATCACATTTTCTAAAAATATGTCTAGACATGCAGTGTAGAGTGCCATTACAACTAGACTAACACTAGAAATGTCTACAGAACACCTGAAGTATAGAGACAAGTGACATTTTATGTTTATGTGAAAACAATTTTATAAACACAGTTTACCTAGTTAATTAGTTAATTTACTCACTGTCAGACCATCAAAGGTGTAGGTGATTAATTTGGCTTTGGCCATCAATTTGTATCATATGAATCCCCAAGAACCATGGGTAAAACTATGTTTTACTGTCCCACTGGAGTACAAGGTAACCTACAGATTGGGGCCTGAGGATGAGTAAATAACAGCACATTTGCATTGTTGGATGAACTGTCCATTTCATCTGAAATGAGCCAAAACAGATCCACACCTTGGATTTAATTTTAAAGTAAAATATTCATTCATTCATTCATTCTCTTTTCGGCTTAGTCCCTTTATTAATCAGAGGTCACCACAGCGTAATGAACCGCCAACTTATTCTGCACATGTTTTACACAGCGGATGCCCTTCCAGCCACAGCCCAACACTGGGAAACACCCATACACACTCTTGCACACACTCACATGCACTACGGCCAATTTAGCTTACCCAATTCAACTATAGCGCATGTCTTTGGACTGTGGGGGAAAACCAGAGCACCTGGAGGAAACCCACACCAACACGGGGAGAACATGCAAACTCCACACAGAAATGCCAACTGACCCAGCCGAGGCTCAAACCAGCGTCCTTCTTGCTGTGAGGCGAACGTGCAACCCACTGTGCCACTGTGTTGCCCTAAAAAAAAAAATAACAAAAAAAAATAATAATAATAATAATAATAATAATAAAAGCTTAATTCTGCATTATATCATCAATTATTTGGCAACTGACCATTTGCAGAAACACACCACAACTTGACCCAGCAGTTTGTAGCATGATATAAATTGAACTCGATGTCCAGCCCTCCCGAATTTATATTTAAAAACAAACTCATGTCGTTGTGAAACTGCTGTTAGAAAGAAAAAGAGGTCTTAAAGCCTGATTGAAAACCCAGATGCCGAACCAATATACACTACAAAATCTTGAACACAGTATAGCATATAAAACATACCACCAATGGAACAGGAATCCACGTTGCTTTGCTGTACTTTTGGGTAAATTAGGTAGAAAGACTTTGTGCTCTGGAATGTTGAAAGTAACTTAGAACCGGTGACTGAACCTGCACAGTGGTAGTAAAGCCCACTGGAAATCCTGAAATTGCACCTGTAAAATAAAAGCTATTTAAAAAAAGATTTGTATATCCAAAGTGATTATAGATGGAAAAAAGAGAAAAAACAATAAAAATATATATGCCTTATCACATACCCATGTTTTATAGTCTCTTTTCCTCCAAAATTGCACAAGGAAACACTGAAAGACAAACACTTTAATCTCTGATTTTGAGGCCAGGATGCGCAGATAAGTATGAACAACCTAAACAAAAAGAAACAAGATCAATAGTTATTACAGTACAATCAGTACACAGTTTTATTCAGTATTAGATTATAAAATTGTTAACTTTAATATTGAATAAAAAGTAGTACAGATATTAAATTAAAATCACCCAGTAGGTGGCGGTATGACATTATCTTGAGATATTAATGGATCAGTAAATAATTAATGATGCATTTATAGATGACTTTCTTACCAGGTAACATAAAAAGATTTTAATATACATTTGTTTTACTCATACTGGAACATTTACAAATAATAGGCAATATAAATATATATGCATAGCAGCATCAAAGTAATAAATAAATTCATTATTGAGGAAATAAACTGAATTAATAAGTGAAAAGGTTGAAAATATATACTTTAATTATTAAACAATAGTTTACTCATATTACAAATAACTTAAACAATAATTTTCAAACTCAGAAATCAGTTTGGTATTAAAAAAATAATTTTTTGGACACGTCCAATAATTTAATAGACCTAAAATCACAATATGCAATGTTAATATTTTCAGTTTCAGTAAATTTTCCCAAGTATTCCATTCATTCAAAGGTAAACTGGAACTAACAATACACTGATACTTAACAGTATATTCTTCATTCATTCATTCATTAATCTTCTTTTCGGCTTAGTCCCTTTATTAATCCGGGGTCGCAACAACGGAATGAACCGCCAACTTATCCAGCATTTGTTTTATGCAGCGGATGCCCTTCCAGCTGCAACCCATCTCAGGGAAACATCCATACACACTCACAAACACACACCATGGACAATTTAGCTCACCCAATTCACCTGTACCGCATGTCTTTGGACTGTGGGGGAAACCGGAGCACCCGGAGGAAACCCACGCAACCACAGGGAGAACATGCAAACTCAACACAGAAATGCCAACTGACCCAGTCGAGGCTCGAACCAGCGACCTTCTTGCTGTGAGGCGATCGTGCTACCCACTAGGCCACCGTGGCGCCCAGTATATTCTTCATTTCCTGAAAAACAATTAAACATCAACACCAGTTACTACCATTGGTAGTGAAAATATCATTTTAGTTTAGTTTTTTCCTTAAATATACAAAATATAAAAAGATGCAAGTTATACCTGACACTAATATGATCACTTTAAACTTGGTTTTATGAAATCTCATACTGTTCCTGTTTTAAATGTGTACAAATGCTGAAATTTAGAGACACTCACTAAATATGTGAATCTCAAAACTTCAACCTCAAGCGGAATTTATGCACATTGATTGAAGTGCGTGTAAAAATAAATAAATAAATAAAAATAAAATGTAAAAAACAGCATGTGCTGGTAAGGCATGTTTATATTTATAACCTGCATCTACATCACCAGCATATGCTGTTTTTCCCCAGGAAAGCAAAGCAAAAATTAATAAGGATGCAGCACACAATTGATCTTAGAATTATAATAACTTAATATAAATTTCATTTTGCTCAAAAATCAGATGGTCACATGCCCAAAAGTTAGAATAGGAAGCATGGCAGCAGTGGAGATTAGAAAAATGCACTTGAGAAATCAATTTTACGTTACATACAATATTGTGTGAACGTAAGTAATACAGGTAGAACACATTGTGTTACATAAATAGCTTTTTCGATGGTATATCGCAGCAATATGCCAATTCAGTGATGCAAATCATGATTCTTATCATCCCTATTATTAGCACAATGTTACAAAACAAGACACACCATTCTACATGATGTGGAAATAACCAACTAAACAGATAATACTGCTTGTAACATCCATGGCCGTTAAAAAACATATAATAGAACTTTAAAAAATGCAATAAAGTTAAAAACAGAACTTACCAAGAAATTAGCAGGTTAAAGCGTTCCTCCGCTCCGATTCGCTTCAACGCATCAATGTCTAACCGATCCCATGATTCCGCTCGCGCAAAATTCAAATCTCCGCGCCTTAATTTGACCAGCATTTGACCCCGATTGAGGCACGTCAGGGCACGTCGCGACAGCTTTGACCTTGGTTAAACCTACCGTGGGCGGAGTTAGTGTAAATAGCCTTTGCCAACAAGGCGGGCTATTTACACTTAGTGCAAATAGCCACTCCGATATTTTATTACTGTTCCTTTTTTTGTACTACGTTTACATTTGAACAATAAATTCTCTGCTAGCTACAGTCATGGTCGTTCTCTTTCTAAATGCTGATACATAGTGGACAAAATCAATAATAAAGTCAGTATAGGTCAGTATAACTACATCGCGGACAAAGAGTTTGGAGAGCTAGGTTGGTAGTAGGGGGCCCATCCTCATATTTTTTCATGGGGCCCAAAATTGCTAGCGGCGCCCCTGCAGGGAACTATGCAAGGATTCTGTTTGTGGACTTTAGTTCTGCCTTCAACACCATCGTCCCATCACTGCTCGAGCACAAATTGACCCAGCTCTCTGTTCCTAGCTCTGTCTGTCAGTGGATCACCAGGTTTCTGACAGATAGACAACAGCTAGTCAGAATGGGCAAAATCACGTCTGACAGCTGCACCATCAGTATTGGTGCCCCCCAAGGATGTGTTCTCTCCCCACTGCTCTTCTCCCTGTACACCAACGACTGCACCGCAAAAGATCCCTCCGTCAAGCTCCTGAAGTTTGCGGACGACACTACTGTTATCGGCTTCATCCGGAACGGTGATGAGCAGTGTTGGGTGTAACGCGTTACTAAGTAACGCGTTACTGTAATTAAATTACTTTTCCACTAAAAAAGTAGAGTAACTAATTACTGTTCATTTTTAGGTATTTTAATTACAGTTACTTATAATGTACTTGCGTTACATTGTAAAATAATTAAACTCGCTGAATAATCTTGCACAATTTTATTAATTTATGTTCTAAAGGTAAAAGTAAACTCTGGCGCTTTAAAATCATCATAGTGCAGATGCATGTGATAGCGCCGCGCGCCAGTTTGCTGCTAGTCATAAAGCGGAAGATGTTGGACTCACCTGAAGCGAGTCGCTGTTTTACGAAATGAAAATATTCCCAGACAAGAACATTACAGTATTAATCAATTTATTTTTCCTCATTGCGCGCCTGTGTGCTGTAGCGCACGGCTTTTTCAAGGCTATCGCGCACCTTACATGGGCTGGTTTATGAAGATTACTATGGGAAAGGCTAGGATGACTACGCAGATGTGACAGAGGGAGTCGGCGAATTAAACATGACTGATGCTGCTCTGTTTACAGAGTAATAAGACACCTTTTGCTCGATCGGATCACAGGTAAACAAGAGAGACACAATCCAGTTCAAAAACATGCCGTATAAATCTTAAGCCTTTTGTCCACTTCCGATCATACTGCACGGGCTTTCATTCTAATACCGCGAAAAATATTGCTTTTTTTGTAAAGATTGCATGATCCTGTCTGATCGATAGATATGCAGAATAATGTTTAAGAAGGTTACATTGTATACTAAAAATTATTATGCATGTAATTATTATAGATTTTTTTTAATAGAATATAATAAAGATGATTCAGAAAACTAAAAGGCTAAACTATTTCATGTTTGACTCATATGTTTTATCTAAGTATTTATTATTTACAGAGTTAAATTTTTATTATTTGTCCACTCAAGGTTTATAGGGATTTCAAGAAGTATTTAGTTAAGTTACTTATTGAGTAATTAAGTTACTTTCCCGACACAGTAATTAGAAAAGTATTTTAAATACAATATTGATTAAGTAATTAGTAATTAGTAATTAATTACTTTTTTAAAGTAACTTACCCAACACTGGTGAGGAGTCTCCATACAGACAGGAGGTGGAGCGGCTAGCTTTATGGTGCAGATACAACAACCTGGAGCTGAACACGCTCAAAACGGTGGAGATGATAGTGGACTTCAGGAGAAACCCCCCTGCACTCACCATCATGAACAGCACTGTGGCTGCAGTGGAGTCATTCAGGTTCCTGGGCACCACCATCTCTCAGGATCTGAAGTGGGACACTCACATACACTCTATTGTGAAGAAAGCCCAGCAGAAACTGTACTTCCTTCGTCAGCTGAGGAAGTTCAGTCTACCACAGGAGCTGCTCAGCCCTTAACTGGCACTACACTTCCTACACTTCAAGAACTGTACTCTTCCACAGTGAGTAAAAGGGCTCACAAAATCACCCTGGACGTCTCGCACCCAGCACACTTCCTGTTTGAACTGTTACCGTCTGGCCAGCGCTACAGAGCACCGAGCACAAAAACTGTCAGACACAGGAAAAGTTTCTTTCCTCAGGCCATCTACCTCATGAACAGTTAATGTTTTTCCTATTGTGCCATAAACGTGCAATACTTTCTCATACGCACTTGTACACAGCACCTTATAATAATATACATTGCAATACCTCTTACGCATCTGTACACAGCACCTTATAACAATATACGGTAACGCTTTCTTTTACGACCCGCAAAGTACCCCGTAAGTACAGTGAAATAATGGTGTACTTTTCTGTACTTATAGTATAAGTATTTTGAACGTACATGTAGGTATAAGGGAACAAACTGTAATGCTTGGGTAATAAGGGGGTAACAACCAGATATGCAACACGCAAAGTACCGCGTAAGTAAGTATTGATTTTACAGTGTACTTTTCTATGAAGTGCAAAGGAACAAACGGGTAATGTTTGGGTAATAAGGGGGTAACAACCAGATATGTACTGCTTGGGTAATAAGGGGGTTACAACCAGATATGCAACACGCAAAGTACCGCGTAAGTATATTGATTTTACAGTGTACTTTTCTATAAAGTGCGAAGGAACAAACGGGTAATGTTTGAGTAATAAGGGGGTAACAACCAGATATTTAACACGCAAAGGACCACGTAAGTATATTGCATTTACCGTGTACTTTTCTTTAAATATTGTATACATATAAAGGATGATGCAAGGGTGGCAACAACCTAATGCAACCTGCAAACACCTGCGTAAGTACATTAGTAATAGTACCCTTATTCAGTGCTTGGGTTTTATATGGGGTGTTTAGTAATTAAAAGATTTACAACCCATATTGTATATTGTATTTTAAATCTGCAATTAAATATAAATATTTTTCATACACTACTTACCTTATGAAAGTGCACTCGTCGATCTCACCACCGCCAGAAATTTCTCAACAACATTATCAACAAATAACTTTGCATGATATACTGTCAGGGTTTAATGCAGGATAAAACATCTTTACTGCAATTTGCAGGTGTGTGTGTGTGTGTGTGTGTGTGGTGGTGGGGGGGGTGTAGTGTGCAATTTGGCCTTCAATCAATTAAAAATGCTGATGTAGTTTTCTGTTTTTACTGTTCAAATAAACACTTGTGTGTTGAAATCCAGCTTCTTCCCTCCTTGTTCATTGTATAGTTATAAATACAGTATAAATAAATACAGCATTTGCGGGTTGTAAATTAAAGTGAAGCATTGTTCCCTCCTTGTTCCCTCCTTGTTCCCTGTAGTTATAGGGTAAATACAGCATTTGCAGGTTGTAAAATAAAGTGAAGCATTGTTCCCTCCTTGTTCCCCCCTTGTTCCCTGTAGTTATAGGGTAAATACAGCATTTGCGGGTTGTAAAGTAAAGTGAAGCAATGTTCCCTCCTTGTTCCCTGTAGTTATAGGGTAAATACCACATTTGCGGGTTGTAAAATAAAGTGAAGCATTATTCCCTCCTTGTTCCCTGTAGTTATAGGGTAAATACCGCATTTGCAGGTTGTAAAATAAAGTGAAGCAATGTTCCCTCCTTGTTCCCCACTTGTACCCTGTAGTTATAGGGTAAATACAGCATTTGCGGGTTGTAAAATGAAGTGAACCATTGTTCCCTCCTTGTTCCCCGTAGTTACACAGTAATTAAATTAATATGCTGTAATAGCTAAACCTAGCTTTAGCATTAGCTGTTTCAAGTTCAAAGTACTTGTAAAAACACATAGCATAAAGAAGCACAACTCAAGCAAAAACAAGAATTTCACCAACCTCAATAACAATTATTTATTATTAACTGTAAATAAACTTTCTTACAAACTTTAATCACACCACAATTATCAAAACTTGAACCGAGGGAAAAAGCTAATTGATTATTCACTATAGAAATTTAAAAGAAAGAAAGAAAGAAAGAAAGAAAGAAAGAAGAATTAACGCCGGAACTTATTCTTCATCGTCAACAGCTTGTGTTCCTTTTTCATTTTTTCAAGGGCAGGAGACAAGGAACTGCTTCAATTCTTTAGTGTAGCATTGGAGAGTTGTTTCATTGACATAAGAAGGAATTTGAAATTTCTCTCCCTCTGATGCAATTACCACCTGTAATCAAAAGTGCAGAAATTTAATTAGTAGAATTTCAAAAAGGTATTGCAATGGAAACCAATTAATTTCAGGCTTTCAGATTATGTTAGCATATGCAGGTAAGGCATGTTTTAATGCTGAATTTAGCTAACCCAATTCATCTATAACATATATCTTTGGACTCTTTGAACTCCACGTGAACATAGGGAGAACTTGCAAACTCCAAAATTTACCAGACGAATAAATTAAACAATTCAACCATATGAAATTATACAATAAAGCCTGGACTAAAATGTTCAGAAAACATCCTGGTTAATGCAAAATTCTATTGAATTAGCACTTTATTTATTTTATAATAATTTTAAAATAACTTTTTATGTAAAAATGGTAAAAGTCAATTACACTCTGGCACTATTGGTGATAAAATACTCAAATCAACTCTAAAAATTACTAATTATTTAAGCTTTGTGTTTTAAAGTTATGCCTTTGTTGATTTTATATACAGTAATGAATCCATATTTTTAGTATATTGGATACACTGTAAAGACTTTAATTAATTAAACTCTGACACTATTTGTGACAAAACATTCAAATCAAACCTAAACATTTATAACTATTATTGTCTATTCATTTAAGCATTTACAGTGTATCTGACATACAGAAAATATGGATTCATTACTGTATATAAAATCAACAAAGGCATGTCTGTAAAAAACAATGCTTGTGCATGATAGAGAATATTATTTAAACAATTTCAGAGTTGATTTGAGTATTTTATCTCAAATTTATCTCTCTATGAAGCTTTGTTTTTTACAGTTATGCCTTTGTTGATTTATATACAGTAATGAATCCATATTTTTATTAAGTTGAATACACTGTAAACACCTAAATGAATTAAACTCTGACACTATTTGTGATAAAAAAATTAAAATCAATTCTAAAATTGTCAAAATATTATTCTGTATGATGCACAAGCTTTGTTCTTGTGCAATAACCAGGATGTTTTTCTGAACAGTTTAGTCCTGGTTTTATTGTATAATTTCATTCGATTGAATTGTTTAATTCATTTGTATGGTTTTTTTTAATCAAGAAATTAAGATTTGTGCAACATATAGGGCACATATTTTTGGCTCAAACTCTAACAGGAGCGAAGAATTGAATTGGTTTGAAACCGAATGTCTAATGAATGTCAAACGCCATACTAATTCACCATAACTTCAACACACAACCTGCATAGCAACAACTATTGACTTGATGCTCAAATGTTTATATAAAACATTACTGCTCATTAACATGATTACTCATTAAACAAACCCTGTTGTAAAACCCCATTTATTCACAAATACACTTCACTGTTATACACAAATACACTTTACTGAAAAGTACAGTATTATACACATCACCTTTTTTTGAAAGGTCCCTCCCTATATATTGTATAACTGCAGGTTAACCATGTACTGTATCCACCCTACTTTACAACACCATAACTTTTCTGAATTTGACTGTAGTGTAATAACGTGCAACTGAAAATCTGCTTTGGAAGAATAGTTATCGTGAAAAGCAAAGCAAATAAACCTGCATTTATTTGTATTTAAGTAATAAACTCTGAATCCAAAAGCAAAGAATAACAGCAAACTCACTTACCTGAAAATGCGTCAAAAAATCATGTTTTATGGATGCAGTCCTGGGCCGAAAACAATTATGAAAGACACGCAAAGATATGTAACAAATAGCATGACAGTAAACATTCGTGGCTTGCCGTATGGATTCGGGCATGGACTATGCTAAAACAAATAATTAAAATGCAAGTGAACAAAACATGAGTATAATCAATACATATTATTCGGTTAACGTAACATTTTTAATCATCACATTGGCCTGCATCTACTAAAAATGTTTAAAACAAATGCGGTTTACTCGTGTCCCAAAGTACTGGCGGTACTGCAGTTTGAGTCGGATCTTGATTCAAAACTCTTTTGAATCAGACAGAGAATCAGTAGGCGTTCACTTGAAGTGGTACGATATCGCGAGAATGATTCAAACGCATGCGTAGCTGTCTGCTGTTCTCGCGATACTTTGTTGAAGACGAGGTAATTCCCATTCTAGAATTTTCCAGAATTTCAAGGACGGCAGTGCGAGCCGAGGTAAATATATTTACTACATTATGATCATAGAAGTGTTTGTTTCTTTTTTTTTTGTTTCTGTCAGATGTTGAGTCCTGAAGGACTCGATTAGTTTGATCAGGTGTTTAATTAGGGTTGGAAGTAAACTCTGCAGTTTGACACCTGTGCTTTACAGTAACAATAAATGTCAATTTGAACCCTACAAAAGGCAGGACCATAAATATTCACCAGAAAATTGTTTTATTTCTATTGTCCATATTAATGGGACGCAAATAATACATTAAAAAAAAAAAAAAATATATATATATATATATATATATATA
>CAIGQQ010026293.1:22493-35816 GCA_903798035.1 Danio albolineatus | reverse complement strand
ATTTTGCTGGAGCATTCCTTAGCGTTATTATTATATATTTTTGTAATTAGCATAATCTATTTTCATTATTCTACAGATGTAATTCCTCCATTAATTGCATTATTTCTGTTTGCTTTGCAATAACCTGATTCATGATAAATAATGATTTTGTTCATTTATGCTCAAAGGTCTTTTACGCTGAAATTAAACTACTTCCTTTTAAAGTGAAATTACTTCCTTTTACACTGAGAATTCATGCATATACACATGTGAAATCACTTGCATATATGTATATACACAACTAAATGTATATACGTTTGCACAAGTTTTATTTGGGTGTTTATGCACACAAGAGTTTACATTCATGTCAGAGTTTATGGGTGTTTACAGTGCAATTGCAAATCTAGAGCCAGACTCTATTGCATTATTTGCTCATAACTGGAGTACTCTCAGTAGTATTGCATGACCAGAGGTCGAGTAAAAGCATATAGCTGAGCTAAATATTACGATTACAATTAATTATGATTAAATACTAATAGTCTCCCCTCAAGTTAATTTGCTACACACAGTGCCCATTTCAATTGCATATCCTGTGGTCATTTACATACAGTACCTTTATCATTTTTCTCTCGCCCGCCGACCACCATCTGTGTCATTGGCAAGCTGTGGCCATCTTTTCACCCAATTTTCGATTTCCTGGTCAGTTGCAGTGGCAGTCAACTGATTTCTTCTGACAGCGGCTAATGACAAATGTCCAACAAGGAGACACATAATTAAAAATCTAAAATTCAACGATTATAGTTTTAACTGACACCAAACAATGAACAAATCACAGTATTTATTCTCACAAACCATTGATCACAGTTCACAAAGATGTACACTTAAAAGCTTCTTTTCCATTTATCCCCCGCCAGTTGGTCTGCCAGGCCATGTCATTCGTGAGCAGAAACTCCATTGTCCTCCACTCTATAGGACTTGTTGATCCTCCCCTCAAAGCTAAGGTGTTTACCTGTAAAAAAAAAAAAAAAGAATTCAACAGTTACACAGCAAAATCCATGAATCATTCGTTTTTCTTTCATATCTAAGTACAAATTTAAATTCAGAATATGGAAATAGGACTTGTTTTTTCATTATTCATTTGCAAAACAACATTTAAACATTCATCCAATTTTGATATTATAAGTTTTTCAACTTGACATGGCCCAGGCTAGCCGAGTCTTTATTTTCTTCTCACCGACATGTTTTGTGAAATGGCTAACAGATGCCAGCCATTGGAGGCAGATCATTGCTCGTTCATGTGAGTGACATGCAGTTGTGTATTATCAAAGACATGATGTAGATTCATTGACACCAGTGAAATATTTGGCACACTAAATATGAAATAGGTTCTGACTGAACAACACGTCACTGCAGTAAAGAGTCTGACATTAAGATTTCTTTTGCCTATAATTATAAATATATTTAAACAACAGTAAGTATAAAAATGGCTAAATTTAGATGTTTTAGAACTATAGACACAGTAAACCAATTCACTTCTGTTGGTAACTAAAATATGAAATCTTACTAAAGCCATCTTGTAGTCTTCCTGTTGAAGCTGTCCCTCAATCATTTGAAGCTGTTGAAGACTGGAGATCGGGAAGCTGTCTGTGCTTATGGTTGGGGTATCCTCTGTTGTAGACAGCTCTTTAAGGTCATAGACCATTTTTACTAATGTTCCCATCTGCTCTTTGATCATTTCTTGATTCACAAGAATCTTCTTAACAATAGCTAGGAAGAAGAAGGGAAGAAAGTGATCAAAATATGATAATAAAATTGTATATGAAAAAACAATATTTCAATACATACCTTCACTAAAATGAGTGTGGGATGCTCAAGAGGGAAACAAGACAACAGGTAAGATACAGGCTTGTTTATGTTAAAGGAACACTACTTCTGGTAATATACCAACACTAATTATGCAGTATTTATTAATCGACAATCTTTTAAATATTTATTTATGTTTGATCATTTTTAGAATTGTTTTATTCATTATGGTCAGGAATCCCTGCTGAAAAAAACAGCTTAAACCAGCCTAGGCTGGTTGGCTGGTTTTAGCTGGTTGACCAGCCTGGAAATGACCAAAACCCCTCTAAAACCAGACTGGTAAACCAGCTAAAACCAGCCAACAAGCCTAGGCTGGTTTAAGCTGTTTTTTTCAGCAGGTATGTTTTTTTTTAATCTGATGGATGGGTGAATCAATGGACGTCCTTTCAAGATGGAGGAGTAATTAGGTCTGTGTCAGGTTTTTCTTTTTCCAGTTATGGAGAGAGAGCAGGCAGAGGATGGAGACTCACAAGAGCTTCAGTGGACATTTATCTAAAAAAAAGCTGGAAAACAGCAGGTAGGGCTCTGTCAGTGCTGTCTATAGCTGCATCCTAAATCACATACACTATTCTACGCCATTTAGTAGTATAAATAGACAGTGTTGGGAGTAACGCGTTATAAAAGTAATGTATTACAGTAATGTATTACATTTTCCTGTAACGCAGTAGTGTAAGGCATTACTAATGCATTTTCAGTAATATTTTACTCGGTACATGTTCAGTAACGCGTGCGTTACAACAAACTTTTCACCCGCAAGAGATTAACAAATAAAAATAGCGAAGTTCTATTTCCTGTTCGTGGTCAGTGAATATACGCGCGGCGTGTGTTGTCATTAATCTCCCTCTGGATATTGGGACTTTTTACTTTTGACGCGGAATAATTTCAGCTTCTGAGCTCGAGGTCCGAGGCTAAAAGCGGAAAATTGACTCGCGAGATGGACGTAAGTGCATATGGTGTTATTTTTAATGACAAACGTATTCATGTAATACGAGCGAGCGAACGCGCGGCAGTTTCTCCTCGCGTGCACTCAAAACACGGCTGCTCACGTGCGGCTGATGTGCTCTGGCTCCGTTAGATGATGCAGACTCACAAGTTGTGCCTTACGTTTCCTCCTCTTTTTGTGCGTTTGCTCTCCAGAGATTATATTATCTTATACTATATATCCAGAGATATTTCTACACTATTTACCAACAGGTTGGTAAATTCTAAAATAAATACTAGTGTTTTTGAGTGTTAGGTATACTGCCTATGTTTTAGGCTAGTATAATTTAAGACTTGTTAATGAATGCTTCAGCATACTGTAGTATTAGGAATAGTGAACTGATAAAATGAAATACAAAGTGGAGTTTTACTACAATAAAGTGTGGTGAGTTGTAGAATAATATACACTATAATATTGTAAGAAAAAAACTACAGGACTGGGTAATTTGTTTATATTTCACTTGCTGTGTTACCATAGCAACTATAGTATTACCACAACAGATTCATTGAAGTACTTTACTATAGTAATGTTCAAAACACAGTACATGCCAATAGACGTGTTCAGGGGCCCTGTGGAACAGCTTTTCCTCAAAATAAGGAGGATGACAGGGCAAATGATCTCCAAAATCTCATCAACAATGTGGAAGACCACATTTTATTTATTTGAAGAGTAAATAGTACAGTAGGCTATAAAACCTTATCAAGTTTTTCCTATATTCTATTAGTAACATTTCTGCTTGCGTTATATTTTTGTTTAAATGTTTTTATTTGATTAGTATGGTGCAACTTTTTTAAAAATAAAATGTATTCTTTGCACTCAACATCTATTCACTGTGTCATTAATTGTTGGAAACTGGAAATATCTCATCATATAACACACAGCCAAAAATGTTTTGGTTTATTATTATATAAAAATGTATATGTAAGTCTATTTTAGTATTTTGGTTATTAATAATAGTGGACAAATATAAATCATATCAAAAAGCATGAAAGGAAGAAGGAACACAAGACACACATTGTGAGTCTGCATATAATCTCACTGAGCGAGCAGTGTACTGAGAGCACGGAAGAAAATGTATGCATGAGCAGTGCATATTTGAGAGAGCGTGAGGAAATTTGCGCGCAAGCAGTCCACAAACAGAGGAAATCTGTGCACAGGCATTATATTGAGAAAGCTATGTTCATCACGCTCACTTTGTGCAGGACAGTTTTGTGTTGTGAGCCACTTAAATTTAAAGTGAATAAAATAATGGCAACAATAAGAGAAAAAAAAATCTGCATCTTGTCATGACATTGGAGTTTACATATAGGCCTGTAGTGTCTAATATGAATATAGTCAAGCTATTCAGAGATATTGCCAGATGATCACTTTACCTCTACCATACTTTTAACAGACTTAGATCATTAGTGATTCTGGCTTCCATGCTTTCTTGCATTGTCTTGAGCCTTCACATTGCCAATTATACACTATATTGTTAGTAGCCTGGATAGGTCACAGTCATTCTGCTACATCATATCACTTTCTACTGGATGTAAAATGCTCTGCAGTACGTTTTGTCATTTTGGAATGTTAAGTTCTAATTCTGTAGTTGTTTTGGTGAAAGTAACTAAAAAAGTAATATGTAGTCATGTAACATATTACAATTTTGAGACAGTAATATTGTGAGGTAAGGGATTACATTTAAATAACAGTAACAAGTAATCTGTAATGTATTACAGCTTTGAAGTAACTTGCACAACACTGGTTGTCAGCAACAAACGACCTTCAATTCTGTATGTACACAACGTCACAGTGTCATTTAGCTGAGAGTGGAAGTAGTAAATATTACATTTGCTGATTTCAAAGCCCTGCAGAACATTTATGCCTTAAACTTTGTCGATAAGAATTAAAAAGATTAGCATATTACAATTGCATGATATCTAACGTCAACACCCAAAACAGTTTTATGGATCATCTGCGAATTACATCGACAGAACCAAAACGCACAGTAACACAAAGAAGAACAAATACAGTAGGGTGAATCACTGTAAATATTTTTCTAAGGTTTTCGTATACTGTACATACATTAATAGAAATATTGGGAAAATCCCTCCTGTAGTTAGTCAGTTTAGTCCCTAGGAAGGTGATTGCACATTATAACGAGAAGCTTACATGTAGGTGAAATACTGTAATTATCTTTTCCTATATATTTGTGCAGTGTATACATAAAGGGGAAAATGTGAAAAAAATAGCATTTAGGTGCTATACCTGATGTGTGCTTAGGACAAGAGATATTGCCTAATTCTGCTCTGAATGTACAGTAAAGTTAGAGGTATAGTATTTTTTGCTATCTGTAGTAAATCAGTCTGGCCTCTAACCAATAACTGTAATCTTTTAGAAATATTTTTTTCTTCTTTGTGTTACCGTGCGTTTTGGTTATGTCAACGTAATTCGCAGATGATCCCTAAAACTGCGTGTGCCAATGTCCGGCGAATACCAAACCTAAAAACATTACTGAGCTAGGAGAGCCATTGGTTTTCTAACGTATTTCCCATTTAAGGGTTTGTGCAGTTTTACGAAGCAGCTGAGAAACAGATTTGCCATGTTTATGCTGCCAAATGTCCCAAATAGTCCTCGCTGCAGCAACGGCAGCCGTATGTGGGCGTGGCCAGCCGGAATGCATTTTCCATTTCACATCGCCTTTCATTCGTCGCGATGTATTAAATGACAATGTTTTTTTTTTTTCATTTTCATTTTGCTGCAAACATTTCACATATGCCTTGGAATACATTAAAAATACATTGCCATTTAACATATTGCATTATCATTTTGTGTATTACATTTCAAATTGAATTTTGCTACAAACATCCCACTGTGTTATGCTGAAAATGTAATCCTGCGTTTCCTAAACGTGAATGTAAATGCAATTAGGACAGATATCATTTAAATGATGATTTTGCTACAGTTTCTGCTTGTACTTTATACACATCAAATTCAGTTTGTGTATTGCATTTTCAATTTAATTTTGCTACTTATAAAGCATTAAAATGTGGATACGATTTACATAATAAAACTGTGCTTGAAATGAGAAATTAAAATGATTTAATTGAATTTTAATTTGCATTCTGCACCAAACATTGCACATAGGTCTTGGAAAATGCAAATAGAAATACAGAAATACATTGCCATTTAACATATTGCATTGCCATTTTGCATATTACATTTAAGAATGAATTATGCTACTCATATGCTTCCATAGTGCTAAGGTATCTAACGTTTTTAAACAATAACGTTAGTTAGCAACAAGTGGAGCTTTTTCTGTAATGCAACACATGTAAACGCATTCTGACCAACGCTACATTACATTAAACTGTTACTGTGATTATGTTGCTTAAAACATTTATTTAATATTCCTTGGATTTGTAAATATTTCACTTACTTTAGTGTGAAGCGAGGCCGATCCGCCATCTTGAGAAAAACAATAAAGCATGAGCATGTGCGTGAACCTGGATGACGTCAGACGCAAAATCGCTGGGCTAAAAGATTTTGAGTTAGTGAAACTTTAAAGTGACATTTTGTCTAAATTAAACCGGCAAAATTGTTCACCTAACTTGAAAGATTTAATTTCTACAAACTCAAAAATAAGAAAAAGTTCTAAATACTCATCAAGGTTAATTAAGATACACGAATTGTAATGATTTAAGTTAATAGAACTCAATTCAATTAATTAGTACAGCATTGGGGTTTACAGTGTAGGATTTAACATAGTTGATCATATTTATGAGAAATGATTCAGTTATTATTGAAATGAGACATCAGGTCATCACCCTATCACAGATCAGAGAACATGCTGCCATACATCATACAAGTCTTTCAGCACTTCAGTGCTCCATCTTCACCATCTGTTAACATTGCATTAGTCTTTTCAGTTTCATTGTACAGTAGGATACTGTTTGAGTTAGTGCTATTGTAGAAGTATTAGCTTTTGTTCATATTTTACTTTTGAGTACAGCTGTTTTCCTTAAATTAGTGACTTACAGATAAACTATAAAAATGTGCTATTATTGATTAATAATAACAGATATAATGTATTATTTTATTCTACATTATTGTATATAATCTGTACTATTATAATAATGTGTGATTCTTTACTTTGTATAAACTGTTTTTGTTAATTGTTATAAAACTGAGAAAAAAGAGGATTTCAGCATAAAAGAAAGATTTATTTATAATACATCTCTCTTTATGCGCCACGGTGGCCGAGTGGTTAGCACGTTCGCCTCACAGCAAGAAGGTCGCTGGTTCGATCCCCGGCTGGGCCAGTTGGCGTTTCTGTGTGGAGTTTGCATGTTCTCCCCGTGGTTGCGTGGGTTTCCTCCGGGTGCTCCGGTTTCCCCCACAGTCCAAAGACATGCGGTACAGGTGAATTGGGTAAGCTAAATTGTCCATAGTGTATGTGTGTGGATGTGTTTCCCAGAGATGGGTTGTGGCTGGAAGGGCATCCGCTGCGTAAAACAAAATGCCGGATAAGTTGGCGGTTCATTCCGCTGTGGCGACCCCGGATTAATAAAGGGACTAAGCCGAAAAGAAAATGAATGAATGAATGAACATCTCTCTTTATACCATAATATACATGACACGTTTGAGCTTTCTTACTTCTAGGTAACTGGAGTTTTTTTACATCATGAAATTATAATCAGTTATTAAATATAAGCGTTATTATATTTTATATCCGAGAAAACAGCAGCTCCTCCATTCAGTTGCGTCTGTTTACAGCACACATACAAACATACAGAAGTTAGTCAAACTGAGAATCAAAGTTGCTCTTCTTTATATACTCAAAAGATAACGTCACAGGGACCAAAATCCTTAAGATAATTATTATTATAGTTATATTTAATAATAATATTATTATCTTCTACAGTGCTTCACGGAAATCGCGCACTGCACCTGAATATGGCGGCGCGGTGGCGTTGCTGTCAGTGGCGTTCTAAATAAGAATGTGTTCGAGAATCGATGACGTTGATGAACTAGTGTGAGCTGCATTAGTGTCTGACCATCGCTGACATTAGCGGTATTTAAATGGCCCGTTTCCACTGAGTGGTACGGTACGGTACGGTACAGTTCGGTACGCTTTTAAGGCCGTTTCCACTGTCTAAAAGCGTACCGAACCGAACCGTACCGTACCACTTTTTAGTCACCCTTTGCAATGGGTCCCAAGCGTACCAAAGGGTGACGAAAAGGCGGAGCTAGACGCGCAGCTGAACGCCATTGGCTTTCAGAGTTACGTCATTTGCTCACGCAACAAGCAGAATGAAAACAAAAGACCCGCCATGTTTAATACACAGCCGAGAGACTATGGTCCGAAATAATATCAGCATATAATAACGAGCCATGGTCGACCCGAGCTTAAACAAACATTGTCGTCGTCTTGAACGGCCACAGAGCTGAGAGAAGAGCAGATTGTTATGGGTTACGAGCCCAAAAGCGCGAGGGCGAGTGCTTTCGCTTTGTCGCTTGAGATCGCGTGCGCGTCAATGTTTGAAATAACAAAGATCTTAACCTGGATTATTATAAACTGGGAATGACGGAGTTACTCTCTAACGAGAGAATAATGACGGAGCTGCTACATGTACTGGTGAAGATTAAAGACACAGATGAGAGGTTTGCACAGACGGGGCATATAATCGCGGACCGTAGGCTATTTCGCATCATTGATCTGCAGTTATAATCAGATCATGTTCAGTCAGTAATGAACATTTATACACCAGTGTTTATGTGTATAATAAAGCATCTGTTTTGTGAGAAGTGCTTCTCGTTTGATTTGTGAACGACCCATAAAGCTTTACTGTAAACATTTCCTCGAGCGAAAATGACGTCGACAAACTTTCTGTCGTACACCACGCCCACCAAAAGAGTACCCTTTTGCAGTGGAAACGCAAGCCTGATAAAGGTGACCCGTACCGACCCGTACCGTACCGTACTGTACCACTCAGTGGAAACGGGCCAAAAGATCTTTCTAAAAGTATCATTTTAGGTTATTGCAGAGGATCCAGACAGTTTTACTCCCCTGTTGTTCCTGATGCGTCCAGTAGAGGGGATAAAAGATACATGGCCAAATAATAGATTAGAAGTCAACTCTTACAGATTATTAAATGTCCTGTTCATAAATATACTTTTATTTTTATTTTTTAGGTAAATATAAAAGCAAAGTTAATGTATCAGAAAGTGGGTTTAAATATACAAACAACTGATACACTCACCATACTATTTCAGATATATAAAAGCCCAATTGCAAATTAATTTAGATTCATTTAATTTGAAAACACATAGTTTGATAGTGTAACGATTAACTGCAGCCTAGTTATAAGTTTTCATATAGAGATGTGCTTTTTGTTGTATTGATTATATATAAAGTTGCATTCTGGAAAAAACAAAATTATAACCGAAAAAATGCTTCTTTCTAAAGTTCAGAGGACCATTTAGCCAAACCTGACAAACAAAGACCCAGATAACATTTGATTTTTTTTAAACATTTATTTGAAAAAATAATGCTTTTTTTGTTTTTGTGTTCTTCCTATTCCAGATATCTAATCCTTAAACAGTCAGAAGTGAAAATTGACAAGCAAAAAATTATTTCATGTCATTATAAATATATTATCTGGACCTACTGTAAGTTAAACATATAACAGATTTTTAAAAAATATTTGATTTATGATTTAATGATTTTATGAGTTGTATCTCCCAGAAAACATTGACAGTTTAGGGTATAACAAAAGGACTAAGTCATTATTATTTATGTTTTGTTATTTGCAGCTACAACTTGTGATTCTGACTTGCCCCTGTTATTCTAAAACATGCTAAACATATTTAATTACTTTCTTCGTAACAAATACTGTAACAATAAAAAACCTGAAACAAAAAACTCTAAACAATATTCATATATATATATACTTTTTAAGCTGTTTGCACAGACTTTTTAATTGTATTTGCAGAACATTTCCAGTCAAATTCAGTCTTGCAATAAGATATTCACATTTTAGCTTAACATCTTTAAACAGAATAACAAAAAGAAAAAGCAAAGAAAGAAGAAAAAACAAGTAAAAACAAGAGCGGGTAAACACAACATTTACCACAGAAAAGAGGAGTTTAGCTTCTGAAGTATATTCACAGTTCTGGTCGCTTTACGGCTTGAAAGTCCTTTAAGAGTTTCAAAATAGATTTTTAAATCAGCCTTGAAATGGAAGATGTTCGGCTTCTGCTTCCACCATTTACACATGTGTATATGAAACTTGCCTAATAATATCAAAAGATTTAACATAAACAGGAGATTCTTATCTATATCTTTTTATCTCTGTAAAATATGACATCTCTTTTCTTAATAATAATTGTATGACCACTCAGTATATTAAATACATATTCAACATCAAACCAGAAATATTTAACATACATACAAACTCATAACAGTCTCGACATCCGTTCTGCAAAACACACACTTTTTTCAATTCAATTCAATTCATCTTTATTTCTATAGCGCTTTTACAATGTAGATTGTGTCAAAGCAGCTTCACATGCATTATAAAAAATTGAAACAGTGTCAGTCCAGTTTTCAGTGTTGAAGTTCAGTTTAGTTCATTTCAGCGTGGTTTAATAATCACTGCTGAGAGTCCAAACACTGAAGATTAATCCATCGATGCGCAGCCCTACAAGTCCCGAACCATGCAAGCCAGAGGCGACAGCGGCGAGGAAAAAACTTCACCAATTGGCGAAAGTGAAGACTCCTCGGGAGAAACCAGGCTCAGTTAGGCACGTCCATTTCTCCTATGGCCAGACGTCTTGTGCAGAGCTGCAGTCTATGGCGCCGGGGCTGGGGAACGCTGGACATCCATCAAGATCCATCAACATCCACACGTCTCAGAAAGATCAACTTTATATCTCTTGAGAAACTGGTTGGTTGAATATATTTTATGTGTAATTTTAAAGCAGATTTCACTGATTTTATTAGTGACACAATATTTGTTGTTGTAAGTCCAGACCAAGTTCCAGTTGATATTCTCAAATGGGTTATTCCAGAAGTACTTGTGTCTAAAAGTTGCAGGATAATGAATCAAACTTCTAAGAAATGTATTATTACGTTTTCTATCTTTGATATCAACACCATCTAATAGAATCTCATTTTTAACTGTTAGTTTATTTGCTTCACTGTAACCCTGCATAAGCCTCGCCAGGCCGGCTGGTATTGCATCAATTACTCTACTATAATCTCGTGGAGGCGCTGGAAAACTAAACTTCTCTAAAGATTCAGTATAAGTCAGTAAATATCCTTCATCGTATAATAACTGTGAGACCAATAGAATATCTTTTTTACCCCAGTTATCATAAAAAATGATTTGTTCTTATATCTGACAGTTTTATTATTCCATATTATTTGTTAATGGGGAGAAAAATTGTGTTTGTATAGAAAAATCCAACATAAAAGAGCCTGCCTGTGAAAATTAGACAACTGAATGAGGAGTTTATTAATCTCAAAGTCACACTTTAAAAGAAACTCGATACCACCGACTTTTTCAAAGATAAGGTTTGGGATTATAAACCATATTTCATTTTTATGTTTAATATGATGTTTAATCCAAATCAACTTTAAAATTGTATTGGAAGTATCAAAATCAAGCACATTCATGCCTCCTTGATTATATGGATTACATCAAATATTTTTATTGAAATATTGAGGTTTGTTTTTCTATGTGAAATTAAACAGCCCTGAATCATTTTTTTTAATAACTGATTTTGGTACATCCAATACTTTAGCAGAGTACACCAATCATGATAGACCTTTATGGAGTGAGATATGTGTCTTTATTATTCAATCAAAAATATTTAGTTTTAGGGAAAAATTAAGTACATAGTAAATAAAAAATTAAAGTTTGCAAATAAAAAAGATGTTAAATCAATAAACATATGTCGATGATAATAAAATATTTAGAATTGCAAAAAAACGCTGATTGTTCTATTATGCAGTTACCACAATTTTGATTGCAAACTCATTCCTTTTGCTCTCTGCTCTGCTGTCATTTATTGCACATCTAAAATCTTTGCTTGTGAGTTGAAATGTTTTGCTTCCAAGTTAAAAAGTTTTGAACCCATGTATGCCAGAGTTAATTTTGTGTCTTTAGTATTCATACGAACATACGAAGGTTTTGACCAAAATTAGGTACATTGTAAATAAAAAATAAAAGATTTAACAAAAAAATAAAACATCTAAAAAAAAATTCTTGATAAAACAAAAATTTGCACTGCAAAAAATAAACTATTGCCATTTTATGCAGTTACCACCAGATTTTTCATTGTGCGCACATTCATTTTGCTTTCGGTTCGGTTTTAATTTTTTTGCGGGTCTAAAATCTTTGATTGCGAGTTGAAAAGTTTTGCGAGTTAAAAACTGCAGCTCAGTGGGCAGTATCTTCCCTACGGGATGAAAGGCCTTATTCTATTGGTCAATCATGGTTGAGGTCACAGGTTGGCCACGCCCATTACGTTTTCGCGCAATGGGACCCTTCAGTGACGAGCGAGCAATGGCGAGCTACAGGTCCTTTGATGGATTTGGGACCACCTTTTTTTGGACCGTTCGCAGTATGTGGCACTTGTCTCTGTACGGAGGCCACCAAGCAAGGCCATTGGAAAACCACTCTTTTGCTACTGGGCCAGTTTAGTTGTCCTCCTCAAAAAGAACTATTAAGTACATAGTAACCTAATAGAAAATACATAACACAATAAAAAGTGTAATTTTATTAATAATCAGTTGAGTACAAAAAAAAGCCACCTGGTGCAGATCATGCTCTTGTGTAATGCATAGTGTCGCAAGAAGAATCTCTTACATCTATGTTGTCACATCACCATTTATATGTTCTTATTTTTTGATGAATAAGTTGAATCTGTTATGTGTTAAATAACACATAACAGATAAATATTTGAATTCTGATTGGTTGTTTACAGTGATATATGTTTAGGTAATATTTATACTTAATTATACTTTGGTTATACGACTGTCTTAGTGAAACATAACTAGTAAAAGTTTAATTTTAAACGGCACAACACAATAGAGAAAATAATAACATATTACAATGACTACTTACTGTTCAGATAAGAAGAATAGTGCAGATCACGGGAAGAAGATTTGTTGGCAGGAGAAGCAGCAACAAGTACGGTGGACAGATGAAAGACAGCTTGACAGATGAAGGGACAGACGATTGGATGGACAAATAGACTGACTCACGTGGACAGACAGTAAGTAATACACACTACATGCAGTACATGGCATAAAAGAGTACACCTAATATAAAAATAATAATTTTTATAAATTTCACATTGAATATGAAATATATTGGTGATATATATATTAAAAAACTATTATTCATTGAAATAAGAGGGTGGACACCTAACATCTTTAGGAATAGAAAGGTAATAAATTAATGTTATACAGTATGTCACAAACGTGAGTACACCCCTCACATTTCTGCAAA
>CAIGQQ010026293.1:0-22393 GCA_903798035.1 Danio albolineatus | reverse complement strand
ATTATTATACATTTTTTATTATAATAATTTCATTTATATTTTACCTCTCAAACATTCATTGGGTTGTACTGATTTTTTAAAATTATTATTATTTTGTTAGACTAGTTATTTGCAGTTTAGCTTCAGTACTGAAAAATGTAACGTATGTACACATATCTTACCGTATTCTTATGTGTATCTTTCACAGCTAGTTTCTCAGAACAACAAGAAATAAGGTTGACAAACCCACCCATCAAATGTAGGTTAAATTTAGCAGTGGTGTACAGCACAATTAAAATCTAGCTAAAACACACAAATTAGGTAATACCACCTCCCTCCCTATTCCTTACTCTGTCATCCTTCAGCCTCTTAAAAGTTATTAAATGCTATCAAATAACAGTGCTGTGTGAGTGCAGATGCAAAGAAAGATAATGATCACAATGCTTTCATGCTTTTGTGTGATGTATAGAATTATTTAAGATACTTTTAAGATCTATAAGTTATTTGTGTATATACATAGTCTAATAATTCAACAAATGAATTAAGGTTGCAGTGCAAAAATCAGTACAACCTGATGAATCTATAAGGGAAAAATATTAAATTCTATTTAAATAATGAACAATAAAGAGAACTAACATATTACATTTAGAAATATGGTAGTTTTTATTTTTAAATTCACCTCATTAGTATTTAAATGTGTTATATTTCAAATATGAAAGATGTTAGGTGACCACACTCTTATAGAAAGTATTCATTTAAAAAAGGGATCTGTAAAGAATGTACTCATTTATGCTGGGCAATGAATATAGTTTATGACTGTGGAAAGATTCGAAATAGGTTGAGAGATGGGGGATTACAAGGGGTTGACAAAGTTCTGGTGTGTAGTTGGATGGAGTTTAAATTCTATATTTGTTCATTTGTGTGTATTAGAGGTACAGCAACAAATCTTCTCCCATGGGGCATGAGGGAAAACTTTCCATTCCACCAGTCCAATGCTGCAGTGCTGTGTTGTGTCCATGAGGCCATCCACCAAGTGATTTCCAAATGTAGAGGAAGATGTGGGGTAGTCAAAGAAAGAGTCTTGATGTGCAAATGTGGAGTAGACCAAGTACACCTCCTCTTTTTCAGCAATTATATTTCTGATCTTTGCCACCTTTTCCTGAATATAGACAATATAGGCTGTTGGCTTGGTCCAGTTTGAGGGTGAAGAGCTCTGTGGTGTATTAGCTGTACTGTTGCGCACACTGAAACAATGATGGTAATGGTCCAAACATTTGTTCTCTTCTGACGCCCAAACTTTCCTCTTTTTCCGTTTGGATTGCCTCTTGCTCTGCTAGCCTCTTTACAATTTGACAGCATGGAAATTTTGGCTTTCTAACAAGCCTTTTTAGTTTTTGCATCATTTGCGTAGTCTGTGAACTCAAGCAGTGCTTTGTTTGACAGTATAAACACTCCCATAGACAGCAGTAGGAAATGTTTGTATAGGGCAGTGTGTAGGAAGTCTTTTAGAAGTACAGGAACTGGCGGAATTAAGAGGCTTTCCATCGGCCTACCTCATTCAGAGAGCTTGGTCTTCGTGCAAACTCAACTGGCACATTTATTCTGATCTTTTCAGAAAGCATATCCACCTGCAAACCTGAGAGCCTGCAAGCCAGTGGACCTTTGAGCCACAGGTACAAGAGTCGCCTCATAACCCCCAAACAGACAAGATGCATGTATTCTAATGAAACCCACTGACCATGTCCAAAGATGTGGCAAGAAGAGGAGAAGATCCTAGATGATGTCCTTCATCTGTCATTTCCCTGAAATCTTCATCAGTATGAAGGTGGGCATTTGTTTCAGGGAATATCACCCTATTGCTCAAATATTCACCTTCATTTCTCATACCCTGAGTAGCCTGTGTGCCATTTTATTTTATTTTTTTCAAAAAAGCTCTGGCTGGAGCATCACAGACCATTGCGCTGAGTTTGAGCCTCATTGATATTCCCTGAAATTAAAATTCTTTCTCCAACAATAAAGTTTCTGCCATAAAATCTTCCAGGTATTCAGGAAGGCTTGCTGGCTAGCTAGTGCCACAGAAAAACCTAATTACAAATTGCTGATGCTGAGGGAGGTTTTTGATGACTCCAAGAATGGGCCAGAATTTGGTGACCCATCCACATTTGCTTGGAGCTCTAAGCATTAGCCATTAGCCAATCTGCATTTATTTGGCTCCAAAGGGTTCTTCATTGAATTCAGGATACCAAAATAATGGTATGTCCCACCAGCCTTTTCCTGGAGCACCGCTAACTCTGACCGTGAAGTCCTGAGAAGAGTCCTTGCATCAGATGGCAATGATGGATGATGCTCCTTCAGAATTCCTATTAGTTTATTTAATGCACTGTGTGTTATGTTTTCTTTGAGCACCCATGCTGCTAATTTTCTTTGTAGATGAGCTTCCTCTTCCTCACCAGAGCTGCTGTTATCAGACTGTGAAAAATCTAGCTCCTTAGGCAAAGATGATTCATAGTCTGTGAAGTCCTCATCTGGATGTTCGGAATTGTAAATTGGTAGACTTTCAGCGTTGTAGGAAATATCAGAAGTACACTGAACAGACTCCAGTTGTTGTTTTACCCTTACTCTAGATTTGTGTTTTAAAGTCCAGTAAGACGGTGTATTTGCCATACTTAAAGAGACACACACAGGAAACAAAAGAAATACAAAAAAAGAAAACAAAGGACACATCAAGAAATGACCATGAGTAACTCTCACTGACTTTCCCATGTTAGGGTTGGCTTACATAAATCGCTTCCACAATATGGTCATATGCAGACAATGCCTGTTTGAACTGTTTCTATTAGCAAATCGAAAGTATCTACATGGATGTGAGCTATATCATTGTTTTCAATTCGAGTCCTTGAGTACATTATGTACATTTTATGTGTTTTCAGTATTTTTTTTTTTTTTTGGAGTATTATATTGTGATTAATGTATTATTGTATTCTGAAAATCAAGTCACATTAAAGTTATTAGTACTTAATATTAATCATGAGTACTTCAATTTTTTATTTTGCGGCAAGTTCACCTAAACTCTTACAGGCACATCCAAAACATTATTTCTTAATACACAACTGTTATAAACAACTGCTAATCATCCTTGACATACCTTTTTTTAAGGACAGGGTTTTCACTAGGAGAGAAAAGCAAGAATATATAGTACATTACTGAAACAGAAGTGATAGACTAACCAGTTTTCACAAATAAACATGAACAAATAATGCAATTTACAGTTGTGTGTTGTCCCTAAAAAAGATTTAACATGGTATTGCTACAAAAAAGGTTTACTGCAGTTAAACCATAACCACAAAGTAATCATGGTTTGCTACACCAATCATGGAGTTACCATACAATTGTGGTTATAAAAAACAATCAAAAACATCAAAATAGCTCAAGAAAAAAAAAACTGGTTAAAGTTTCTTGAGGGGTTTTATGAAGATTATAATGAGCCCCAAAAAATCAAAGACTATGGGTTTCAATCAGTAATACTGTCTAGTTGTCCGTTAGAACATATACTTACAAAGTCAGAGATGCACTCTCTTCAATGGCTCTAAAAAGAACATTGTTGTTTTAACAGCTGTTAAGATAAAAGCAGAGAGGAGAAACAGAAGACACATGAATGAGTAGGCCTTTAAAAAGTGTCATAACTTTTAAAAGAATTTAAGCAATCGTAAAAAAAGCTAACTGTATGTGCAGTCAAAACATACTTACAAAGGCAAAGATACTCGATTCTGTGGCTCTAAAAAGAGCCTTTTGGGTTATTTTAGCAGCTGTTGAGACAAAAGAAAAAAAAAACACAAAAGAAATGATAATATGAATGCCACACAGATATTCACTTGATCCTTCAGAATCATTGTAATATGATGATTTGCTTTTCTGATCAGTTATTGCTGATGATGTGATGAGATAAGATTCTGACAGGTGTGTTTGACTTGGGTTGCAACTGAAATCTGCAGGACGGTCGATCTCCAGGAGCAGGGTTGGTCAACCCTGCTTTAGTCGTTCAATTGGTCTCTGGGTTTTGGGACAACTCCGGGGTCGCCACAGTGGAATCAACCGCCAACTTATTCAGCATATTTTTACGCAGCGGATGGCCTTCCAGCCGCAACCCATCCCTGGGAAAATAATTTAATATGGATTTTTGTAATTTATTTACAACCTGTTTATCTTAAGTTCCTAAATGTTTGATTTAATATGATATTTAAGAAAACACCAACTTCTGCATTGTTAAAAAAATAGAAATCAGTTTCATCGTGAACGAGACACTAATTAGAATGGATTTGTTACATTTTTGTGATATCTAAATAAAATCACAAGAAAACACGAAAAAGAAAAAAGACAACAATGCATAGCCTCAGTCAAATAATATTAAATATTAAAATAATATTAAAACTAATGCAATGATTAAAATCATACATAACTTCACACTTAACTAAGTCACGTCTTTGTGGATTATGTGAAGACATATTCCCTCTTCAAGTCAATCAACTCGATCTATCGACATGTATGAAGGATGTAAAAACCTGCCTTGAATTTAAATCTTGGTTTGGTTTGTACACGAAAAGAGGTGAGGGACTGTAGCAGTGAAAATTGAAAGAACCCACCCCATAACGTCAGCACCAGACCTTCCTGAAACTATGGTTGAAACCCATACATGCAGCGTAATACAAATAGTAAATCATTACTGACATAATGGGGGCGAGTACTTTCACTTTTCAAGCGTGAAGTTATGTATGATTTTAATCATTGCATTAGTTTGAATGTAAATCCTCTCGCCAGGCAGCGCTGGAGCAGCGAGAGAGTGGATCACAGCGCATCAAACAAAAGGTATTAACAAGAAAAAAACACAATTTAAGACACTTAAATGCTTGTATTTGTTGTATTTGCACCAGCTCTGTGATGCACGTCCACAACTTCATGCATTGGGTTAAATTAGGCTGTCCAGTCACTGTGTTCAGTCCGTTACAATCATGGTGGAAACCCTAAGAGGCAGTCAGGCAGCATAATCCAGAGAGTGGATCAAATGATCGGTAAATAAAGGTGAAAAAAAAATAGAATAAATATATTCATTCATTCATTTTCTTGTCGGCTTAGTCCCTTTATTAATCCGGGGTTACGCAGCGGATGCCCTTCCAGCCGCAACCCATCTCTGGGAAACATCCATACACACACATTCACACTCATACACTACTGACAATTTAGCTTACCCAATTCACCTATACCACATGTCTTTGGACTTGTGGGGGAAACCGGAGCACCCGGAGGAAACCCACGCAACCACGTGGAGAACATGCAAACTCCACACAGAAATGCCAACTGACCCAGCCGGGGCTTGAACCAGCGACCTTCTTGCTGTGAGGCGAACGTGCTACTCACTACGCCACCATGGCACCCAGAATAAATATATATATATATTTATATTAGACACACATCTAATGCTTGTATTTGCACCAGCTCCACGTCCACAACTTCACGCATTGGGTTCTCCTTTAATTCCACTGTATCTGTACAGTTGAGGGAACGGAACCAACCCTGTGACGTCAGACACAGCGACATTCTAAGATGGCAGCGCCCTAGGTCTAAAATCTATAGTAAAACATGTTGTTTCTTCTAAATAGTTACATGAATTGAGTTTGTTTAATATATTTTCATTCAAGTGGAATCCAATGTACAATATAATGTAAACTTGAATGAGTGCTTGACTCATTTCCCCTTTAAAGTGACATTGAAAGACTAAAGTTATCATGTTATCTAGGCAAGTTAGAATGATTAGGTAGACACATGTTCACAGGAACTGAATTTACAGCTAAACATGTTTTACATTCAATTGATGAAAAATAAATCGCTGACCTAAGTTGTTATTTTAAATGATGGCTACTCACAAGATCTTAATTTACAGCTGAACATTTTTATATTTAGTTAGGATAAACAACTATTTTGTATTTTGTTTTGTTCAAATCAACAAATTATTAAACCCCACTGAATCCCATAAAAATGTGTGGACAATGTACAAACGTTAGTTCAAGATAAATATAAAAAAATAAGCTATAAACAGAACAAATACTTTTATAATGATTGATTATATAAACATATAATATAACTTACTAAACAGTCGAGTTATAACCACCGTTGATGAAATCACAATGCAGATTGCTAGGCCGCGCTTGGAGAAGGGTATATGGGCCGTCTGCAGACTTCCAAGTACACCCATCTGCAGACTGCAGATTGGGGCGGGGCTGAATGTGGGGCGGGGCTGAACGTGCAGACCCGCCCATAAATAGGCGGGACTGAACATGTCGCTCCGCCTACACGTTTTTCATTGGTTAACGGAAACATATTGATGTTGACGTAATGTATGCTTTCGATTCCGGTTTTCATCGCTGCATGGTGAGTACACATCTTATTATGTACACGCCACGAGCTACTTGTGTAATTTATTTAATTAAAGTCCTTTATTCTTTAGCTGTGTGTAGCTGAAAAGGGATGTGAAGTTTTAAAGCCTTGTAAAAGTTAGGGTTGGCGTTTTCCAGGTTGATCGTCTTAATCACTTAGATTAATGTAAACTTTAAAGAGTTTTGAGTAACAGTCTATCAAATGAATTTTATTGATATCAAAGATATCAATGACCAAAATATATTTTTGCCTTGTGGCTTATTCTCTAATATACATACACAGATGTTACTGCTAAATATATACAATATGAAACTTTTGATTCTTAACATTGATCTATGCTACCTTCTGCTTGCAGATCATTGGCATTGATATATCCATCACTATAATTCTTGTGGAGCATTCTCTGTTTTATTTTATTTTACCTCAGTTCTGTCTCTTTTTGTTTTATTTATTTATTTTTTGCTTTTAAATATTTTTTTAATTTTTATTTACACTTCATTTTCTCTTTTTTATTTACTTTATAAGCCATGTGCAAAACTGTTATGCAAGGTGGGATGTGAGCAGGGGGCATGCCTAGTACAAACATATTTAACTCTTTGAGTTTGACTTTAATTTGCTGTATTTTAGGTGACAATTTGGACAGATTTTTGGCTATTTTGTACAGATGAGAGCCACTTGAGATCCTGCGGCGTATACTCTTGAGAATTGTCACACAGGATGGTAATGGGGCATTCCTGAATCTCTCACTGACATGCAGGACCTTCTGAGCCATTGTCAGTGATCCAAAAATCAAGAAGCAGGCTCACTACATCTGACTGGACAGTAAGTTATTTATTTTAAAATAGTGACTACTGAGGAAAGTGCTTGGCATATTCCATATTTGTTTATATTCATCATAAAGTAATACTCATTTGTTTTTGTTTGTGTGTGTGTGTGTGTGTGTGTGTACATAATAAATAGTACAGAATAGTACAGAAGCACTTTTTACAGTACTTTTACGTTTGTGTCTTGCTTAAAAATATTCTTGATTTTATTTAGGTGCGATGAACCAGAGTGCCATATACTTTGACGAAGTGCTTTATTTGTTGGGGATGGCAAGAGGGGAGTCCTACAAGCATACTGTTCAACAATTGACTTCCTAGGATATTGCTCAGCAGATTGTTACTTCAATGCTGGAGGAGAATTTCCCTGTGAAAAAATATCTAATTGTTCTTATGTTTATTAAAGTTGATAATCACAAACTGCCATATCTTAAATTCTTATTATTTTCTATCAATTGTCAGTTTTCCTTTTGTATATATGTGCACGTGCATACACAGATGAGCTGCAGGTGAGACATCTGACATCTAAAAAAAGTGTATTGTTTTGTGTTGATGTATTTAGTGCAGATGAAGTTGGTATGTACTTGTCAGCCTTTGTAAAATGAAGATTTCAGATGTTTACATGAGCGCTGCACATATCTGATGCCAAATTTATTTTCATTAATTGGTGTCCTGATAAATAAGTAATAAATAAAACTGTGGGTGTTTGTGCCACCCTTTTTATAAAATATTAGGTCTATTTAAAATGAAAAAGAATAACAATGTTGTAAGCGACTCTTAATAAATAAAAAAAAATCATTAAAATATTTTTAAAGATCTACAGTATGTGTGCAGTGCAGAAATGGACCCAGAAGTGTTGTTAGAAAGGGGTATTAAAGTATGTAACTATGTATGCATTAAAGTATTTAAAGTATGCAGAAGGCTGCATTTTAATTCAGTATTATTACATTATGAAATTATTTGTAACTTGTTAGTTAAAAAGTAGTACAGACGTCAAAGTAAAACCACCCAGTAGATGGCAGCAGAGCAGAGTTTTAATTAATTCAAATGGAGAAACTGAACAAAACTTTAATGGACCAATAAATAATAAATTATGAAACTGATTTCATTTATAGACGAAATACCTACCATGACAAAGAATTTTACTCGTGCTGGAACATATACATATAACAGATAAAAACGATTTATATTCATTAAATTAAAAATTAAATCAATTATATGATCAAATAAACTGATTTAATACGTGAAAAGGTTACAAACATATACTTCCCTTTATAAATAATAGCTAATTCCTGCTCTAAATAAATAAATAAATAATTTTAAAACTCAAAGCAGCACAGTATTGAAAAAAAAATGGGCACGTGCTCAATACTGTAATAGTCTTAAATCACAACATGTAATGCTAACATTTTCCAGAGAGGTTCATTTAAAAGCAAACCGGAACTAAAAATGAAAGTGAATTAAAAACACTGCATTGCTGAAAGGCAGAAGTGGTATCATTGTGAAAAAGGTCTTTGGGATCCAGTTTAATATAATTGTCATAATATTTTTTAGGAGGAGAATTATGAAATTCACATAACTGTTCACATAATTCACATAACTGTCATAATCTTTATTGATTAAAATCATAATTTAATAACATACATAATTAACGTATAAAACACTCAACAAGAATGTCCACTACTGTGTATTTTTTGTTTACTAACCATATAAAAAACAATATTTAAGAAGTTGTAAATGCATTTCCTGTTTACTGACACCACGTAGTGGAGATCGACGCTACGTTTCCACTAACCAATGGAATAACAGGTGGGCATGGCTGCATGTGCAGCCCCGCCCCATATGCAGCCCCGCCCCGATCTGCAGTCTGCAGACAGGGGCTTCTCGCCCTGTCAGTCAGTCAGTCAGTCAGCCAGCATGTTACCTTAAAGGGTTAAACAAATAACAGAACTGTTTGCTTTGTTATAATTCACTTACCTTTAAATATGTTTGATGCGATTATAACCTGCTCTGAAAATTAAAACGGCTGAATATTTTAAACGAGAAGCTGTAATGTAGACGTGGTAGGATGAATTTTGGTGTGGTACCCCACCATGGAAGAATGAATGGATCAGAAACCATGTGTGTTAAGCGCGTGATCAATCATAGGCGTTTAAGAACTCGTTCATCTATGCTTAAAAAGCAAGCAAGATAATATTTACATTAGTTTATTTGCTGTAAATGCTCATGTTGTTCTGTGCATGTCCTTGAGTTTTGTTTGATACATTCAAAAAGAGTTTTCTTTAAGCAGTGCATATTAAAGCTGCATATATATCTGACTGCTTGTATTAAAGGACAATAATTGTATTACAAATAATATATAAATATATTATTATTAATAATTATACATTTTAATACAAGAATTATTGTGTTACTAAGTCAAATATGAAATTGTTTATGAAAGGCATTGTCAATGCACCGAGGTATTGCATTGAACCCAATCGATGGCATGATAGTCGTAACCGAACCGTGAGAACACTGTAGGTTCACACTCCTATATACAATCACAAAAGAGAACTATTGGACTGCATCACTTTTGGCACGGTACCTGGTAAAAAGAAGTGTGAAGACTGCATCAGGTCAGCGCCTCTTATACTTAAACACAAAATGTGGGAGTCCGTCAAATTTTACATTAAAAACAGAATCACTGCATTCAAGAGAGACTGTGAGAAAAGAAAGTGAATACGTCTCAGATCAGTTTTTTTTTGATAAGTTAAGCATTTTATACGTTCAAAGAGGTTTAAAAGTTTTTTTCCTTTTTTGTACAGTGATATCCCGAAGTTCTTAGTTGTATTCGGTACCAATCAGTGCTAAAATTTAAAAAACGTCCATTTTTCGATAACATTTGAGTGCTGTTGAGTGTGTTTTTGAACACCATCGATTTGCCATTGTGTTCACGTGATCAACAGAAACGACTGTGATTGGTTGTGAAGGTCAGCAGTTCATCGATGTTCGCCAAGTGCAGACACCGGGACACTGGATCGTTTTCAAGCTGCGAAGATGAGTCAATCAGCGTAACGTTCATATGTCAGCTCATAAACAAACCAGCTCATCTTCACGGCTTTAAAGCCCTCCAGTGTCTCTGTATCTGTGGTTACATTCAGTAAACAGCGGTGAGTTCGGTGAACTGATGACCTTCACAGCCAATCACAGTCATTTCTGTTGAGCACATGAACACTATGGCAAATCAGCACTGTTTAAGAATATGCTCAAATCTTAGCAGGAAATGGACATTTTTAGAATTTTCAAAACACTTTTTACAAACCCAATTTGTACAATGAGATTTCCAAGCTTTTGTTCATTTTTTTGCACATTTCTGGACAAATGAAAATCTTGTGTAGCCCTACGAGGTTAATAATTCAACTGTACAAATGTTGTACTGCAGTGAAAATGTTTGTCTAAATGCAAATTGAAATAAAGTTCAGGGCAAATGATGAATTGACTTAACGCATTTGCAATACAGTTGTGCATTTTTATCCATCCAAAACAGATTTAGCATGGGCTTACCTTATTGATGTCCCTTACTTGTCTTGTGTAGATTGCATGTTTTATTAACAGCTGGATGCTGGACTCATGAAAAATAATCACATGGCAGGGCTCGAAATGAACCTTTTTGCTTGGTAGCACCGGTGCTCCTAACTTTAAAAATGTAGGCGCACCAGACAAAATTTAGTCGCAGCCACCAATTATGAGCACCGTTGCCCAGTTTTATATAAACAGATTTATTGCATTTAAAATCAACACTAATCAAAACTAACAAACAAAACAATATATGCTTGCTTGAGGAAAATGTGTGTCAACGAAATCCCGTTATCACAAGAAAATACATTTTTATAACATAATCGAGAGACCAAAAGACACATGGACGGAGCGCTCACTGGCCTTTCAGCTCTACTGGACATGAATGAATCTGTTAATGTGCTGTTCTCACGGGTGACGTCTGATATTGCACAGCTGCTTTTGATATATACCTTATTATTTCTATACGTCATTTTAATAGCAATATCGGTCTTTTCACAAGCTGCAATATCAGGTTAATCTTAGTCCATGCGAGCCCTTTAGCGATGGTGTACGTGGTGTTAACTCTTACTTACAGCTGCACGACTGACAGCATCTAGCGATTAAATGATTAAACAGAACATCTCCTGCTTGAAATGTGTAGATGTGGCAGACAGTGACCTGAAAACTCTTTAAAAGACTTTACAGTGAATGCTTTAGTTATTTTCATAGCGGACTTGAAGCCGATGGAAGTCTTTTATCCACTCTTGGACAAATGCAGATTGTGGATTAACATTCACATTATCAGTAATTAGATGAGCCATTATTTGTTGCTTCAGGTGTTTTCTAAAACTAAATCTGATGGTGTTGTTGCCGTTCTCATCTTCATCGCTTTACATGTTTGCGGTTGTAGCTCTCCTGTCATCTGAAGGCAGAAGGCGTTGACTGAGTGATTGACAGCTGATTTTAACCAATCCATTTGTGATAAGTTCTAGCGCAGTGGGCCAATAAAAAGAGCGTGATGGTGGGGCAAGCACTGCGGGCTTTGTTTACTGCAGCAAGTTGACTTGACAACAGTTTTTAACAGTTCCTGAGCGCTGCCTTTCAAGTGCACAGATGTGTTGAATGTGATGCGTGAATGTGTCCTAAATCTGCGCATGCGCTGAACATGCAGTGAAAACCACTCGCACACAACAATTTTATGCACTCACACAAATGCTCCCAAATATATTTTGAGGTCGCATAGATTCAATTTCAGGCTCATATGCGACCAAAACAGTCACAATTTCCAGCCCTGCATTGTTTGTATTTATCAAAACTAAATTACTGGAGTCAAACAGACAGAATTGGTGTTGGCACAAGCACTGCTGGCTGTGAGGTAAGAGTGACCAACTGGCTGATGATTTGGCAACCTTCCTGTTATGTGTATTATTTCTGATTTACTTAAAGTATTGCTTGAGAGTGGCTATGGGTGTATGTTTGATGTGAGGTCCCCACTGGTAATCTTTGAAACACACACACTGGCATAAATTATTCATAAATTAGCATATCAATACATTTCGTCAGAGGTCCCCAGAAGGCTGTTCTACCTGACCAGGTGCCCAGCAGCTGGTAAAATGTCAGGTCAGTCTTTTTGGGCTTAAAGTAAAGTTTTCAAGTGATATTTAGTTTAACAGCTGGAAATGGAGTGTAGATCAGTTTTTACTTTGTCTGTAGACCACTCAGAAAGGGTGGTTCCCACCAGGCTGCATGTTGTCATGTGTCCTCACTCGGTAGCAAATGCAAGTATGTGTGTGTGTGTGTTGTGTAAGAACTGTGGGACAGGACAGAGTGAAAGGGCACATTAAACAGAACTGAACCGAGAAACCAACACATTTTTATTCCCAGGGCACGCTTGTGGAGTATTTCATTTGAGCCTAAATATTCCCCAAGACACTACAGAAAAATGATGGGTGTGGGTAGACTATGGTACCTATTTTGACATCAAAGACTGGCCACATTTAGTGTGCCTATAGGCATTTTTGTGCTTGTGAACATTCAAGTCATCTTCATCAGATTTTACAGGACTGGCTGGATCAATTTCAGTGTGCCCTCTGGACACTTCAGCAGGAATGACTCGGATCAAGAAATCAGTGGGAATGAACTCACTTCCTAGAACCTTCAAAGAAGTCCGGAAGACTGCAGATAAGTTTCATCTCCTAGAGCACAGTAATGCAACGTGTGATTCTGTAGAAAAAGGCGATTACCGTTGGAGGTTCCTGGTCTGATGTAAAAGCACACTCATCGACATCAATGTGGTATAGACGAGGCATGGACTAAATAAACGATTCACTGTGAGTCTGCACAGACACGTGGGCTACTGGATGTCTGTGAACATCCAACATGTGAGACTTGAAGATGCCAGACTTTACTGGTGAACTATAGACTTTAAAGGTAAAGACAACTTCAAAGAAGTCATTGTTGAAGTGATTAAAAATTCACCCTCGTCCTTTAACACAGTGTTGACACAAATGGCAGAGGATGGTGCTATATGAGAGTGAGAGTGAGAAAGAGAAAGTAACAAGCAGAGATCTGAAAATGTGTTCAGGTGACCAAGGGTGCACTTTGGCTGTAATCTAGAGAGACAATTTTGGGGTGAACACGAGCTGTTGGATATTCATGGAATTGAATCCCACATGGAAAGTCAGTCCTCTTCTGACCACAGGCGTTAAAGACAGGGCTAGTCTCATTCCTCCACAGATGACAAGACTTTTAAAAGCACAAGAAACACTGGCAAAAGGGGAAGACCCAAAAAGGCAGAAAATGGAATGCTCAACACAGCTCAATTCACCAGCTTCCCCTCCAATCACAGTACATCAAGTAAGGGGAGATGTCTGTTTGTGTAATTACGAAGGACGTCATGATGTTGGATTCTCTACCTGTAACTGTACGATCACGGTCACAAAGTCAATCCCACACAACTGATCTGCTGAAATGAAGGGAAAAAAGTTCAATTTCCCTTGCCCATTTGACCCAACATGGGAAACATCTCCAGCGGCTGTATGGGTTTGTGGCAAAAAAAAGCATACCATCACCTTCACACTAATAACGTGGTCAGGATGTTGTTACCCAGGCCTGATGTCACCTGGCACAAACTATATATGTCTACAGATATCACCACACACACAAGACCGAAGCAAGGACTATCGACTGAAGTCGTGAATTCTTTGCCAAATTCCTTTGAGGGCTATTAGCCTTTTAACCCGTGGACAACGCCATTCAAATCGGTTGGATGGTCCCTCCTCATAGGAGGTGGAACTGCAGTGACTTTGAGGAAGATCAATGGACTGGCCTGGTCTTTCTTCACGGTGACAAACTTGACACAATCTGCATTGGCCCTTTTGAATGATGAAGTAAAACAGATCAGAGATGTGGTAGTGGAACACAGAAAAGTGTTTGACACGCTAACAGCTCATCGGGGAGGGGTATGCGCGATTTTAAATTTGTCGTGTTGTTTTCATTTGACGGACTATTCAGACAACATCACCGATATCCTAACTCACATGAAAAATGCTGTAGCTAAACCTCCTCCCACAGATAATTATTGGTTCTGTTGGTTAACATCAGTGTTTAGTGGTTGGAAAAACTGGCTGGTTTGCTCAGTTTTGTCTCTGGTGGTGGAGATCATTGTGTTTGTTTTGCTGATGCCTTGTTTAATGAATTGTTTCTGCCATTAGATTCGGAAACTGCAACTGCATGTATGGCCCAGTTCACGTCTAAGACTTGAGCACTTCCAAAAATGTTTTTGCAATGGATTGAAGTAAAGTTGGTTTTATTTTCACACATTCAGACTTTCTGTTTAACAGTCAGTTAAAAAGTGCTAATGTTGTTGTCAAGTCGTACTTGTATGGGATTTCAGATAGAATATTCCAAGTACTATGGTAAACCATATAGAGAGCATGTCACAAGTTGACAGTAAAGGAATTTGTGAGTATAAAAGCAACTTTACTTCAGTTTGCTATGGGTGAAACAACAAGATCAGTATCTGTACTATCATATGCAAAAAATTAGGAAAAATGTTTTTTTTGTTCCTACTTTTTCTGTGCTAGCTTATATGTCAGAAGATTTATTTAAAAAAATAAATAAAATAAAAAACACCAACGCTTTAGCATTCTATAACAAAAACAATTATGCACTGTACTAAACAATCAATGTGCTGATAGATGTAAACACACTTATCAAATGTAATCAAAATAGTGCTAGACTATTCACTTACTCAATATTATATTTACTGTGTACAATTAGCTGAAGTATTAATGTTGACACCTTCATATATTTACACAAATGTCTTCATTGTTTCTAAATTGTTTAGATGTTAGTTCTGCTACCACTGAAAAAATATATTAACCTGTTTGTTTCAGATTTTCAGTCTTTCTTTATATATCTGTAGACATGTATGTTCTACTGTATATGTCATAACTGTATATACTGAAATGTTGTAAATGTGAAGTAGCATTTTCAGTTGTTTTTCTCACACATATGGCAACATTCACTTTTGTATTGTCTCACTTTATCACAACAATAAAACCTGAAAAACATTTTTGTGTAACCATGTTGTTTTTTTTAGCTGTGCGTGAGTGTGTGTTTATGTTGAACACCTCCAAAACTGCAGAAAAACATTTTAACATTTTCAAAGGATGAAAGCTATTATACATCATCTCTGTCCTTATTTAGTACTTTCAATCAGCTTTTATAACACATATAGTGAACACAACATGAAGTTCAGTTGGTTTTCCAGTTCACATGAATCATGGAAATTCCAAAAACATTTATGTTTCTTACAATAATGATTTCCTGCCTAATTTTGTAGCCATTGGACCTTATTTGAACCGCTTATTTACCTGAATGTCACAAACAGATAGCCATGAATGACAGTTTGCCAGAGATGGGTTGTGGCTGGAAGGGCATCCCCTGCATAAAACAAAATGCTGAATAAGTTGGCAGTTCATTCTGCTGTGGTGACCCCGGATTAATAAAGGGACTTAGCTGACAAGAAAATGAATGAATGAAAGATAGTGATGCTGAGAATTAAAAAATCTGAGTACATTACAATCATTTCTGATGTTGGACCAGGTAAATCAGGCTCTGACAATTATTTCCAAACGAATTTTGTCGCCATTGGACCTTATTTGAACCATTTATTGCACTGAATGTGAGTCACAAACAAATAGCCATGGATGATAGTGATGCTGAGAATTACAAAATATGAACGATTGATGTTTGGAAATGTTGATGAGCCATGGTGTGATATGAGTAACCTAAAGTCTCGTTGGCAGTGTATTGTTCAGATATCAACACCCATTATCATAAAGTTCTGCTTCAGTGGATTCATAATATGCTTTTTAAATTCAATAAAAGTGTAAACACAGACAAAATGGTGAACTGCTGAACAATAACCAAAACTCAAACTGAAATGAGCCAAATTTCAACAGACGTGAGACTCTTTAGAGTGGACTTGTAATTAGTTTGCTGAGAAAAAGTTTGTTTAAATACATTAATAAGGAAAAGAACAGAGGAAAAATTTGCATTTTCAAAACGTCAGTTTGTGTGTTTCAGCTCAGTGTGTAAGGCTTCTTTGGTCCTTTAGCTAAAGGAGTAATAATCCCAATGTAGGAATCTACAAATGTAGTTTGTCCTCCAAAGTTGTTCTCTTTATTCAGCAAAATAAGCCAATTAAGATTCTGTCAGGAACCAGGAATATATAGATCCAACCCTGCCGTGCTACTGTATCTGGAATGTGATTGGATAAGACTCAATTGGTTGACTATTAATGCTGGTATAAAGATGCAAATGAGCAGTGAGGGAGCAGTGAAAACTCAAGACACATTACTGTGGGGGAGGGGAAGTTCAGCAGCTTTACAAACCCTAGTTTTACAGAGAAATAATAATGTATTGAGAAAATAAGTTGACTTTAGCCATCATCATTTGTGTTGTTGCTGTTGTTGTTGTGTTGTGGGCCTATTGATGGAAGCTTTGCGAATACATTTCATGCTCTTTTGTAAAAGTATTTGTTACGTAGCGGAAGCACCGCGCTACGCACATAAGGTTTTAAGGATGACCGTCTATTAAAAGAGGTCACCCGGAGTCCCCGTTCCTGCTTCCCCAAGCACACACACAGAGGCCAAGTTGTCCAAAAAGGGGTAACAGATTTATTAAACAAATATTTCCAATATCAAAATTAAATATAAGGGAAGAAGAGGCCAAAACAACAAACAAAACAAAGTATGCTATCTAATATTGAATCTCTTACCTCAAGCGAAAAATAAAGTTATGCAAATAATACAACAATTCTACACTCCCTTACTATCCATTAAACAGGAGAAAATGGGACAAAAGAAAAAGGGCCTTCCCTTAAAACATTCAGTAGTGAACAAACCTTTAGCCACAGCTAGCACAGGATACCGTCCTAGTACCGTTTTTAACAGAGTATCTCACCAGATGACTTTATAAAAGGGTTCTAGACAGGAAAAAAAGAATCAGCCACCGCTAATGCAAGTTACCGTCCTATTACCATAATTAACAGAGTATCTCACCAGATAACTTTGGAAAAAAAAGGGTTTCGGACAGGAAGCGTTCACCGCCACACAGAGAACTTAGAGCGATCTGCTCACACACACACAACGAGGGGAAACAGGAAGAAGGTGCTCGATGAACAAAGCCGACAGCGTGGTTTTTATAATGGGCGCCGCCCCTCTCACAGCTGCACCTGATCTCCGCTCATAAGGAGAGAGAGAAAAAGACAGATAAGGGAGGATACAACACACAGGAACAATACACACCAGCATTGTAGAAATATCATGTCACTCAATATGTAACACTCCTCCCCTCCCATAGTAAAAAAAGAAATTAATCTAATTTAATTTTTTTTTTTTTCGTACTACACACTTTATAAAGAGCTTTCAGCACCCGGAGCTCTGGACAGCGCGTCTGCGATCACATTCTCAGTGCCGCGCTTGTACACAATTTCAAGATTAAATTCTTGCAGTTCAAGTGCCCAACGCATCAACCGTTGATTCGAATTAAACATGCGGTTTAAAAACACTAGTGGGTTGTGGTCGGTGTAAACTTTGATTGGGAAACTTGAACTACCCAAGTAGACTTCGAAGTGTCTTAAAGCCAGCAACAAAGCAAGGGCTTCTTTCTCAATTGTGCTATAATTACACTGGTTGCGATTAAACTTCTTGGAGAAGTAGCACACAGGTTTCAAAATGCCGGTTTCAGCACTTTGTAAAAGGACAGCTCCCGCTCCCACAGCGCTTGCGTCAACTTCCAGCTGAAAGGGGCGCTCAAAGTCCGGAGCAGCCAGAACAGGTGCGTTGCACAGCAGGTCTTTTACACCATTAAAAGAAAGTTCACACTCAGGGGACCAGCGGAATACGTTGCAGGGTCGCAGAAGATCAGTCAGAGGAGCAACCAGGCTGGCGAAGTTACGGCAAAACCCTCTGTAGTACCCGGCTATGCCGAGAAAACGGCGCAGCTCCCGTTTGTTAGAAGGCTTAGGGAAATCCATTATAGCATCCACCTTGGCACTGACAGGGGACACTTCACCCTGTCCCACACGTTTACCCAGAAAGGTCACATAAGCTTTGGCAAATTCACATTTAGCGAGGTTCACAGTCAATGACGCAGCCTTCAATTTTAAAAACACTTCACGTAAAGTTTCAATGTGCTCCTCCCACGTGGAAGAGTACACCACGATATCATCGAGATATGAGTCACAGTTTTTAACGTCTCGTAAGACAAGGTGCATAAGTCTTTGGAATGTGGAAGGGGCGTTTCTCATCCCGAACGCCATCACGGAGTATTGGCCGAAGAAGTCTGGGGTGACAAAAGCAGAAACTTCAGCAGCGCGTGGTGTAAGTGCTATTTGCCAAAACCCTTTAAGCAAGTCCAGTTTTGTCACAAACTTTGCTGGTCCAACTCGATCAATACAGTCATCCATTCTCGGCAAAGGAAAACAGTCAGGCTTAGTTACTGCATTCAGTTTTCTAAAATCAGTGCAAAAACGAAAGGAAGCATCCGACTTCGGAACTAAAAGGCAGGGGGAGCTCCATGCACTCTGGGAAGGCTCCGCTAAACCATGAGTGACCATATATTCTACTTCTTGCTTCATAATCTTGCGTTTAACAGGATTGACTCTATAGGGATGTTGTTTAATTGGAGATGCATTGCCTACATCAATATCGTGAGACAAAACGTTCGTGCGGGATGGAACATCTGTAAAAATCTCTGGAAAACTGTTTATCAAATAAATCACACTTTCTTTTTGATCACCACACAGGTAAGACAGATGAGAATTCAAGTCCTTTAAAATGACGGAGTTTTGTAAACTGCCCCCACACACGGAGTCACTAGTTTCCATTTCAATCTCACTCTCGTATCCGGCTGGCACTGCCACTGATACTGCAGATTTACACATCACTTCGTTGGGGTTTCTTGAGTGATACTGTTTCAACATGTTGATATGGCACATTTTGACTTTCTTGCGACGATCTGGTGTTTTTATCACATAGTTGGTGTCATTGATTTTTCTTTTTACAACAAAAGGGCCCTCAAATTTAGTCTGGAGAGCAGAGCCTGGCACCGGCAGTAAAGCGAGCACCATATCACCTGGCTCAAATGAACGAGCTACACTCCGCTTATCATAGCGCTCCTTCATAGTCGCTTGACAATTTTTAAGGTGGATTTTGGCAAGATCACATGAGCGCGACAAACGTTTACGTATGGATTCCACATACTCAGTCACTGGTACAGAAGATGGTTTACTCTCTAGCAACTGCTCATTCAGAAGCTTCAACGGGCCGCGAATTACGTGGCCGTAGACGAGCTCCGCCGGACAATAGCCGAGCGAACTTTGCACAGTTTCTCTCACAGCAAACATTAAAAACGGGAGGCTCTCTGCCCAGTCTTTGTCTGCATCGACACAGTGAGTACGCAACATGGTTTTGAGTGTTTGGTGGAAGCGCTCTAACGCTCCTTGCGACTGAGGATGATATGCGCTGGAGACTTGATGTGACACTGAAATTGCTTCGAGCGCACGCTTAAATTGAGTCGACATAAAATTCGTTCCACGGTCGGTTTGGATTACACGAGGCAGACCAAAGAGCGAACAGAATTTAACCAGTTCCCTCACAATTGTTTGAGTCTTAATATTACGCAAAGGAATGGCTTCAGGAAATCTAGTGGCCGCGCACATCAGAGTTAAAATGTACTGAAAACCCTGTTTAGATTTTGGAAGGGGACCAACACAATCCAAAATCAAACGCTCAAAAGGTTCCCCCATCACCGGTATGGGGTGTAAGGGAGCCGGCCGCAAGACTTGATTAGGCTTACCGGCTACCTGACACGCATGACATGAACGGCAATAATTCCCGACGCTTGATCTCAGACTAGGCCAAAAGAAATACTTCGTGATGCGATTAAAAGTCTTATTTACACCAAAATGCCCTGCCATGACATGGTCATGGGCCAATTTCAACACTGCTGGTCGATAACAGGTTGGCAACACAATTTGATAAATGGGCGGTGTGTCTGGCTCACCCACAGACGCTGACGTCCACTTACGCATTAAAATTTCACCGTCCCAGAAATAACCAACTCTCACTCCATCTAGCTCCGATTCTGTCTTGACGGCAGAGTCAACACAATAAGACAATGACGGGTCGGATTTTTGCGCTTCACTCAACTGTTTACGGCCAATATTAACACTCTGATTATCCGATATGGTTTCATTTTTACTCACCACTTTGTCATCTACTGACAGAACGAGCTCGGTAGGATCCGAGCGCAGCAGAAACGAATCAGATAAATCAATGGTCTCATCAAATTTACGTGACTGCGAACGTGTAATCGCGCAAGCTGGGAAAAATTTAGACGTGTCAGTTGCTTCGGTAGAATTATTATCAGGGTACTCAGACACAATTGGACAGGGAAACACACTACCTCCGGCCAAATCATTCCCCAGAATAAAATCTAATCCTTCAACGGGAAATTGTGCACACACTCCCACTTTGACTACTCCAGTAACCAGTGCAGATTTTAAAAACACAGAATGAACTGGAATTCTCACACAACCCAGTTCAATTCCGCGAATTAAAACATCTGAACCAGAATAGGTACTTTCCGATAAGGGCAGAATATTCTCCCGAATGAAGGAGTGGGCGGCACCTGTGTCCCGCAGGATAGATACGGCTCTCACAGTCTCCCCTGGAGATGTGGAAACCGAACCATCAAGCAGAAAAGGTTTAAAGACATCGGTGTGCAGCCCAGTGCTATCAGCCTCCATCATTCGAGGTTCAATTACTGCATGTACGACGCTTTTAGGTTTACCGGACGCATTCTTTAACTTCCACGCCTTGCAATCCGCAATAAAATGATTAGGATCAAGACAATAAAAGCAAAGTCGTTTTTCTGTGCGACTAGACACTCCACCAGTAGATGCTCTATTGCGTGTAATCTCTTGCTTCACGGGACGCATATTTGTGAACTCTCTATCACTGTCAACTTTAAAACTTTGGTGCGGGCGAGCTGCAGGTGTAACAGCGCGGTGAGTGAGTACGTACTCATCCGCCAGTGTTGCGGCTTTAGACAGGGTAGTGACTTTTTGTTCGTTTAGATATAAAACCATATTTTCAGGCAGACTATTTTTAAAGTCCTCCAACAAAATTAATTCTTGGAGACCTTCAAAAGTCGTGACTTCAGATGCTGTGCACCATTTTTCTAGCATGGCTTTTTTATCGCGAGCAAACTCCAAAAAGGTTTGTTGAGCTTTTTTAATATGGCTCCTAAATCTCTGCCTATATGCCTCTGGCACTAATTCATACGCTTTCAATACAGCAGCTTTAACAACATCATATATGAGTGAGTCTTGCAAGGACAATGCGGAGCACACCTCCTGCGCCTTGCCCACAAAACTGCTTTGCAGCATAATCGCCCACATTTCTTTAGGCCAGCCCAATTTGCCTGCTACTCGCTCGAAAGCAATAAAATAGGCGTCCACTTCCGACTCTCTAAATTGAGGAACGAGTTTCATATAGCGACTGGGATCAAATTTACTACTCGCAGCAGTTTGAGTTTCTCCCATTTGCTGTCGTAGTTCTAATTCACGAATACGTAATAAATGGGTTTCATGTTCTTGTTGTTTGATTTTAAACTCTAGTTCTTTTAATTTCAGTGCCACACTCACGTCATAATCTGCTGCAGGTGAAACAGCGGCTTCAATCTCCTCTGCGAAAATACCTTGCGAGGTTAGTTCAGAGAGAAGTTCGGCTTTAATTTCAGCTTTCGCTGCAGCAGACGAAACGGATATTTTAAATATTTCTGCCACTTGCAGCAAATCTTTTTTTCGAAAGCGATCTAATTGCTCTAACGACGGAGAATCAATAAAAGCTTTCACCTCAGCTTCCATATTTCCTCCCCTCCCACAAAACTTACCACAAGCAAGAGAGAGAGAAAAATAAAGTTTTACTCACCTAGTTTGACGTGCAGACAAACAGAAGGCAGACGAGCTTACACAATAACCGAAGGACGAGCCCCCAATTATGTTACGTAGCGGAAGCACCGCGCTACGCACATAAGGTTTTAAGGAT
>CAIGQQ010026291.1:6424-38513 GCA_903798035.1 Danio albolineatus | reverse complement strand
AATATTATTTCCCCAAATGCTCTTTTTGTATTCAGTCTGAAGAAATATAAAGTCATTTGCTTGGGAGTGTACTTAATATGAAGTGTTTTGCGTTGACTTTTCTAGTTCTCCTAAAAGTGCTTGATTTTGATTCTTCCAATACAATTTTTAAGTTGAATTGGATTAAACATTATATTAAACATAAAAATGAAATATGGTATATAATCTCACACCTTATTTTTGAAAAAGTCGGTGGTATCGAGTTTCTTTTAAAGTGTGACTTTGAGATTAATAAACTCCTCATTCAGTTTTCCCATTTTCACAGGCAGGTTCTTTTATGTTGGATTTTTCTATATAAACACAATTTTCTCCCCAAAAACAAATAATATAGAATAATAAAACTGTCAGATATAAGAACAAATCATCTTTTATGATAACTGGGTTAAAAAAGATATTCTATTGGTCTCACAGTTATTAAACGATGAATATTACTTATTAAATATTTACTGACTTATACTGAATCTTTAGAGAAGTTGAGTTTTCCAGCGCCTCCACGAGATTATAGTAGAGTAACTGATGCAATACCAGCCAACCTGGTGAGGCTTTTGCAGGGTTACAGTGAAGCAAATAAACTAACAGTTAAAAATGAGATTCTATTAGATGGTGTTGATATCAAAGATAGAAAATGTAATAATTCATTTCTTAGAAGTTTGATTCATTCTCCTGCAACTTTTAGACACAAGTACTTCTGGAATAACCCATTTGAGAATATCAACTGGAACTTGGTCTGAACTTACAACAACAAATATTATGTCACTAATAAAATCAGTGAAATCTACTTTAAATTATACATAAAATATATCCAACCAACCAGTTTCTCAAGAGATATAAAGTTGATATTTCTGAGACGTGTGTTTATTGCTGAACGGATGTCGAGACTGTTATGCATTTGTTCTTTGATTGTATGTATGTTAAATATTTCTGGTTTGATGTTGAATGTCTATTTAATATACTGAGTGGTCATACAATTATTATTAAGAAAAGAGATGTGATATTTTACAGAGATAAAAAGATATAGATAAGAATCTCCTGTTCATGTTAAATCTTTTGATATTATTAGGCAAGTTTCATACACACACGTGTAAATGGTGGAAGCAGAAGCCGAACATCTTCCATTTCAAGGCTGATTTCAAAATCTATTTTGAAACTCTAAAAGGACTTTCAAGCCGTAAAGCGACCAGAACTGTGAATATACTTCAAAAGCTAAACTCCTCTTCTGGTAAATGTTGTGTATACCCGCTCTTGTTTTTTACTTGTTTTTTCTTCTTTCTTTCTTTTTTTCTTTTTGTTTTTCTGTTTAAGGATGTTAAGCTAAAATGTGAATATCTTATTGTAAGATTTGTTATGCATTTGACTGGAAATGTTCTGCAAATACAATAAAAAAGTCTGTCCAAACAGCTGAAAAAGTGTGTGTATATATATTGTTTAGAGTTTATTGTTTCAGATTTTTTATTGTTACAGTATTTGTTACAAAGAAAGTAATTAAATATGTTTGGTGTGTTTTAGAATAACAGGGGAAAGTCAGAATCACAAGTTGTAGCTGCAAATAACAAAACATAAAAAAATAATGACTTAGTCCTTTTGTTATACCCTAAACTGTCAATGATTCCTGGGAGACACAACTCATAAAATCATTAAATTATAAATCAGATATTTAAAAAAATCTGTTATATGTTTTACTTACAGTAGGTCCAGATATTATATTTATAATCACATGAAATTATTTTTTGCTTGTCATTTTTCACTCTTGACTTTTTAAGGATAAGATATCTGGAATAGGAAGAACACAAAAGCAAAAAAAGCTTCTTTTTTTCAAATAAATGTTCAAATAAATCAAATGTTGTCTGGGTTTTTGTTTGTCAGGTATGCCTAAATTGTCTTCGGAACTTTAGAAAGAAGCAATTTTTCGGTTATAATTTTGTTATTTTCAGAATGCAACTTTATATATAATCAATACAACAAAAAGCACATCTCTATATGAAAACTTATAACTAGGCTACAGTTAATCATTACACTATCTAACTATGTTTTTATTTTTTCGAAATAAATGAATATATATTAATTTGCAATTGGGCTTTTGTATATCTGAAATAGTATGGTGAGTGTATCAGTTGTTTTTGTATTTAAACTCACTTTCTGATACATTAACTTAGCTTTTATATTTACTTAAAACATAAAAATAAAAGTATATTTATGAACAGGACATTTAATAATCTGTAAGAGTTGACTTCTAATCTATTATTTGGCCATGTATCTTTTATCCCCTCTACTGGACGCATCAGGAACAACAGGGGAGTAAAACTGCCTGGATCAAAGTCTGCAATAAGCTAAAATGATACTTTTAGAAAGATCTTTACACACCGCTAATGTCAGCGATGGTCAGACACTAATGCAGGTCACACTAGTTAATCAACGTCATCGTTTCTCGAACACATTCTTTTTTAGAACGCCACTGACAGCAACGCCACCGCGCCGCCATATTCAGCTGCAGTGCGCGATTTCCGTGAAGCGATGTAGAAGATAATAATAATAATAATAATAATAATAATAATAATAATAATAATAATAATTGTCTGAAGGATTTTGCTCCCTGTAACGGTATCTTTTGAGTATATAAAGAAGAGCACCTTTGATTCTCAGTTTGACTAACTTCTGTATGTTTGTATGTGTGCTGTAAACAGACTGAATGGAGGAGCTGCTGTTTTCTCTAATATAAAATATAATAACACTTATATTTAATAACTGATTATAATTTAATGTTGTAAAAAAAACTCCAGTTACCTAGAAGTAAAAAAGCTCAAACGTGTCATGTATATTATGGTATAAAGAGAGATGTGTTATCAATAAATGTTTCCTTTATGCTGGAATCCTCTTTTTTCTTACAGTTTTATACCAGTTAACAAAAACAGTTTATAAAAAGTAAAGAATCACACATTATTATAATAGTACAAATGATATACAATAATGTAGAATAAAATAATACATTATATCTGTTATTGTTAAATCAATAATAGCACATTTTTATAGTTTCTCTCTAACTCACTAATTCAAGAAAAACAGTTGTACTCAAAAGTAAAATATGAACAAAAGCTAATACTTCTACAATAGCACTAACTCAAACAGTTTCCTACTGTACAATGACACTGAAAAGACTAATGCAATGTTAACAGATGGTAAAGATGGAGTACTAAAGTGCTGAAAGACTTGTATGATGTATGGCACATACCTGTCAACATTGGGATGTGAAAATAAGGGATCCCCCCCACCACCACCACCAAAAGAAAAAGAAAAATCCCCATATTAAATATGTCCTTCTGGAGCTGTTTCGAAGTAAATAAACAGTTAAACGGTCAGTAATATTTTTTAATATTATTTACACTAGAAAATTTAATAGTATACGTTAGCAAACAGTTTAGCTTATTAAAATGAGCTGTTATAAAGAAATAGGATCAAGTTATCAAATCTTATTCATCTTTTCCTCACTGTATAACTTACACATTCTGAATAAAGAGCAGTGAATGAATCTCATTTATTTATATTTTTTGTTTGATTACGTTAAATAATTTTGATCAACTTCAAATACTGAATATCTGTGTGTTTGAAAGAGAGCATATATATTGTTTACAGTGGTAAACGAGGGAGAAATGTATCAATAAGTCATGACTGCAACAGTAAGTGGCAAAAAAAAAGCAAAACAAAAAAAGACTTTTATTTTAGCCTGGCGTGTGACGTCATACGGCTGCGCCGCTTCCGCGGAGTGAACCGGCTGGAGTGGAGAAGAAAGGTTTGCTTTAAAGCTTTTACATGAATATAAACCGATTGATTAACGTTTCATGTTTTTCACCCGATGCTAAATGATGTACCTGCTGTTGACAATATTATTTTAACCCTTTAACCAACTTAGTACTTTTTTACTCGCAGTAATGAGGGCTATTGTTTGAATACAGTAACAGAAATGTGTGTAAGAAGTGTTTTAATGAAGGTTTAGTTTAATAAACAGCACAATGTCATTCCATTCTAAGTAAACATCACTATATATAAGAAACTGAGTGCTAGTTTTAATCAGGTCATTTGTGGCAGTTGTTTCTTGCTCGGACTTACCTGATTTCTGTTTAATTACTCTCATATAAAGAAACTGTTGAAGCAAGTGTTGAAGAGAAGTTATTTTGTTTCTGTTCATTGTTTTATTTATTTTAAACAGAACATTTTTATTGTTTTGTTCATTTTAAACAGGATAAAGTGTCCAAACGCAGAGAAAAACTCCTGCTGAAGCGACTGACCTCCACACTGTTATAAAGATGGCGTTTATTAAAGAGGAGAGTGAAGATGTGAGGATTGAAGAAACATTCAGAGTCAAACATGAAGATCCGCAGGAACAAACAGGTTAATTTTCATCCTCAAAGATCAACTCAGTCATTTGATCCTCATTCAGATATATTTTAATAATAAGAATACTAAATTAAATCCATCTTGCAGCCCTGAGTGTGCTGCCTAGTTCTCCTAAACGCACATCAGCACATGCCTTTTGTCATTCTTTTTTATGTATTATTAGTCTCCCATTTTCTCTGCCTTCCGAAAGTTATTGCTTCGTTTGTTCTCCTACTGTTTGTAAAGTATCATTGAGCACAGGAACTATATAAAATAAATAAAACCAATAAATTAAAAAAGCTTGAACTGAGCTGAGGATATTTGACCTACAGTATTCTCCTAGAAGATATCTGCTATTACAGTGATAGTGTTGGCTTAGTACTTTCTATTTGCGTATGTCACGTTGATCACAATTGCCTTTTTTTCATCAACTTCTTTAAACTTGTTTCTAGTAGTTGTTACCAGTTTTCACAGATAGTATCTGAGTTAGAATTACATCATTATTATAATAACTAATACCACGTCTATTGTGTTTAAACAGGGTTTCCGCAGGGTCTTATAATGTTTTAAATTCCAAAATCAAAATTTGAGGTCTTAAATTTACTGAAATATGGTGTTGTAGGTCTTAAATCTTTTTTTAAAGTCTTTATTTTCCTTTGTTCATGTTTTGTTACCCAATCTGGCCAAAACCCAAACAAATCACCAACAATCCATTTTAATAAAACTTTAAACTTTTTATTCAAAATGGTCATTTTTACTCTGTTTATCATAATGGTTTAATTATTTTCCTCTCAGTAACATTTGTTTAAACGTGCTCCATGTATTTACTGCTGAGGACATCGACCTGGACAGATTGTTGTGCATAGATTTAGTTTATTATAGTTTTTCAAACTTTTGTTCTTTTTATTTTAAAGAAAGTTTATGTTGGAAAAAGTGTGTGGAGACAAGTAGAGCTTGCTTGTTTTTATACAATATTTAAAATAATTTGCCAAGAAATATCTAAAGTATTGTATTTTTTATTATTGATTTATTATTGTAATTTTAAATGCATTAAATTGTAATATTTTTTTGATAAAATTTTATTTGCCCTTTTCCATCTGGGCCATTTGAAAAATTCCTTAACCTTTAGCCCTTTATGAGTTTGGGTCACGAAACACCAAAACACATTTTTAGCTGTTGACAGTCCTATATGTGTCCCGTGCTGCTATAAACACTATTAGGACACATATTTCGCTAAAGAGTGAAAATTGGTTGTTTTTGCATTATTTCGAGCAAATTCGTTCTTCCGGTTTGAAACAAATTTTTGAAGCTGCGTCACGCCGATGAGATCCATGCGTCTATTCCAGAGTGGAGAGTGGTCGTCTGTACTGGCCAGTGCATTTTGACGTCTCTGAGTGTGCGGCATTGATTCATGAGAAAGACTTGGTTCAAACAATCAGCGCGCTTTATTGTGTATGCGGCGCAACTTCATTAAAATGCATAACAGCTTCGAAGATTGTTTGTACCTGTTAGTGTTCAGTCAGCAAGGAAGCGCCACGCTGTGTTGCTAAAACAAGTGGAAGAAGAAGAATTGTTTGGAGACACAGGTCGCCAGTGTTGTGTTTATGTGCTGCAACGAAGGTTTTGTTTTCATTTCCCGCTATGAGAGCGCAGCTGGACTCCCACGCGCGTGCAGCAGAAACTTTTTTTTTTCACCCGAGAGCTTTCCGCATCTGGAAATGGTAAAATCTGGAGTTGCCGCTCGTCTCCTTTAAAAAAAAAATACACAGCTCCAGTTCATGTTGATTGTCCTGTTTTTGGTGAGTATTCGCGATCTGTGCTCTTTGTTTGGTTATTCAGATGGGAAAGTTAGTTTCGTCAGCAGTACTATTTCAGTGTTTATAAACAGACCTTAGTCAAAAAAACTAGTTTTAGCTTTTGTTTAAATTTAAATGAGCAAGGTGATCTGTTTACATTGCGTTATAAAGGCAATTACTGATGTGTTTTGTATAACGTTCCAAAGAGCTCTGTTGCAGCATGACAGTGGAAAATGAAACCGTATTCATGCTGTCTGGCCTGGTTTGGCACGGAATGGAACAGTTCAGCATAAAGAATGATTCAGCTCATAGTGGAAAAGCGTCTTAGATACATTATAATTGCACCAATGGCAAAATATTTAAGAGGCAATATTGTCCGACCACATGATGGTGCGCCTAATTAACCGCTCACTTTACAGAGTATGGTGCTCTATGAAGGAACGTAATAGGCTACACCTTGTTGAGCAATTCATGCATAGCATGGCCATTAAAAATACAATGTTCCTTAACCAGATGGTTTACTCAGATGTTACTCAGTCATGTTGTTGTAATGTTTTAGGTTGACTATTTACACAACAAAGAAATCGAAATCGTGAATCGTTCAAACTTTATGAAAAAAAAACTTTTTTTTTTTTTTTGCCATATCGCCCAGTTCTGTCTGCAAGGTATATGATCTGATTTTGAGCTGAAACCTCAGACACATTCTGGGAACGCCAAAGACTTATTTTACATCTTTTAAAAAAAGGTTCATTATAGGAAGCAGAAATATAGTTGAAGCAGAAATGAAAATAGCCTCACCATTTACTCTCCCTTGTGTGTTTTAAACCTTTATAAGTTTCTTGATTCTGTTGAACACAAAAGAAGATATTGTGAAAAAACGCTGGCTTTCTTTGTGTTCCAGAAGAAAGGAAATGTTTTAAACCACATGACGGAGAGTAAATGTTAAAGTCTTTTTCATTTGTAGGTGAAACATGCTTGTCGCTTTGTGCCTTCATACTAAAGTTAACTTTTTTTGTTGTTTTTTAAGGCCTGATGGTGCTGAAAGAAGAGACTCATCAATGGAATGAAACAGAAGAGAAACACCAAGAAATAATGACTGATGAAAAACCCACACTGACTAAAAAGACTTCATCACGCAGAAGACCTCGGAAATCCAAATCTAGGTGTAATTTCAGCTGTAAACAGTGTGGGAAGAGTTTCAGTCAAAAGCCAAACCTTGATGTTCACATGAGAGTTCATACTAAGGAGAAACCTTACACCTGCGAACAGTGTGGAAAGAGTTTTGGTTATATACAAAGCTTTAAAATCCACATGAGAATTCACACTGGAGAGAGGCCGTACACATGCCAACAGTGTGGAATAAGCTTTTATAATACAGGACACTTGGAAGTGCACATGAGAATTCACACTGGAGAGAGACCGTACACATGCCAACAGTGTGGAAAAAGCTTCTATACTACAGGACACTTGGCAGTGCATATGAGAATTCACACTGGGGAGAAGCCTTACTCTTGCCCTCAGTGTGGAAAGAGTTTTAAGCAAAATGGAACCCTTACAGTCCACATGAGAACTCACAATGGAGAGAGAATTTTTATTTGCACACAGTGTGGGAAAAGTTTTTCTCGAAAAATAAACCTTGACACCCACATGAGGATTCACACTGGGGAGAAACCTTACACATGCACAGAGTGTGGGAAAAGTTTCAGATGTAAAATCAAACTCAATTACCACATGATAAGTCACACCGGGAAGAAGCCGTTTCCATGTGCTCAGTGTGGAAAGAGCTTCACAACCAAACCCAACCTCATGAACCACATGAATGGTCACACTGGAACCATAGTGTTCACATGTGATCAGTGTGGAAAGAGTCTCACATGCAAAGACACCATTAAGCGACACATGAAGACTCACTCAGGAGAGGAACGTTTAAGATGCAATGAGTGTGGAAAGGGCTTTAAACATAAAAGAAGCCTCAACGCTCACATGAAGCTTCACAATGGAGAGCAGAGTTGTCAAAAATGAGGCCTTGTCCAGTGAAGCTTAGGACTCTCTCCCGGGACAGCATGCCAAACAAGTGTGAACTCTTGAATTTATATCAAATTACTGAAAGTGAAACCCTTTGAACACCTGAAGTTCTTTTTTTTTGTAGTGTAGATCAGGGGTCACAGCCCAGTACCTGGTGGTGAGAGTTTCTACCAGGCTGCAAGAAAGCAAAATTACTCAATGTGTTTCAACTTTATTATGAACCATATTTGTGCACATTGCACACTTCAGAGATGCAGAGAACACTGTCCTACACCCTTAGATTTTGTTATTGATCATTCACATTGTGTGATTGCCCAGAGATCTGCTTTATAGTATTGCCTAATAACCCTAAAGTGCCTAGTTAACCTAATTAACCTAGTTAAGCCTGTAAATGTCACTTTAAGCTGTATAGAAGTGTCTTGAGGAATATCTAGTAAAATATTATTTACTGTCATCATAACAAAGATAAAAGAAATCAGTGATTAGAAATGAGTTATTAAAACTATTATGTTTAGAAATGTTTAAAAAAATCTTCACTCCGTTAAACAGAAATTGGGGAAAAAATAAATAAACAGGGCTAATAATTCTGAATTCAGCTGTGTGTATATATGCACATAAAAATGTAAAATTTTCAGTGAATATTTTATTACTGTTGCTTTTTTTGTACTACGTTTACATTTGAACAATAAATCATCTGCTAGCTACAGTCATGGCCGTTCTCTTACTAAATACTGATGAGTAGTGGAAAAAATCAATAATAAAATGCATAGGTCAGTATAACTACATCGCGGACAAAGAGTTTGGATAGCTAGCTTGGTAGTAGGGGGCCCATCCTCATATTTTTTCATGAAGCCCAAAATTGCTAGCGGCGCCCCTGACTGTTATTATTATTATTATTATTATTATTATTATTAGACATTTGTCTGGACATATTTCTTATTCAAACTTATAAATCAATCTTAAGCGCCTGATAGCTCCACCCCTTCCGCTACATGATCAAAACTGCCACTGTTGAGTGAGTGAAGTGTCCAACAGTCCACACTTCTTTTTAACGGTTAAATAAGTGCATCATCCTGGAATTTAAAGTGCACCTAATCATTTTAGAATAAAATAATATTTCAGTGCGAGCGCACTACTTTCACTATTTATACGACTAAATGTATAAGTACGTGATTTCGGACGCACCTATAGACAGCACTGAGCTGTTCTCTAGTATTTTTTAGATAAACGTCCACAGATGCTCTTGTGAGTCTCCCTCTTCTGCCCGGTCTCTCTCCATTACCTGAAAGAGAAAAACCTGACACAGACAAGGCATAATTAACCATCTATACCAGTGATCATCAACTGGCGGCCCGCGACTGGATTCCAAAATTGTGAGGACCAAAAAGAAAATAGTGGTCCACATTAGTGCTGTGCAATTTATCGATATCGAATGGCAATCGCGATTTGCTAATTGCAAGAGACTGCGATATGAAATGTATTTTTGAATTTAATGATTTAATTTTTTAAGTAAATGAATTTAATTTAATTTAATTACAAAAAAAACCAGGTCATTTGTAACAGAGTCGAGTAACACAGCAGTACTGGGAGAACTGTTTACAATTTAGATAAAACCACTGATGTTTATGGTGAAGACTAAACCGTCATATGCTCAAAAATGAAAGTTGTAGGTAGCAATTACATTATTTATCCAAAAGGTGGCGACAACCAACCATCAAAAATATGCCACTGAATAATTCTTCAAAACTGACACATCTATAAAACATGAAGTCTATAATGAGTGAATAACTGAATAATTTATTGAAAATGAGACTAAAAACAAATGTGGGTTGTACAAATTATGATGTTAGATTTATCCATTAAGCGTCATCAGCAACAGTAATAGTTTTTCACAGTATTCAATATTCTACAGTTTATTTTTATTTAGCTGATTATTTATAAGATTAGTTCTGTAGTTCTGTTTGTTAAAACCAAAAGTGTCTTAAAGTGCTGTTTTTGTAATAAATGGAAAGAAAATTACATTTGTCTCCTTTCCTTTTTGGCTGATCTGAAAAATGGTCCAATCACTGACAATTAACCATAATATTGTCAGAACCGTAAGATTTGACACCACTAATATGAACATATTCACACATATTCTAGCCATTTTGCAGTACTACAATGTCCGGCCTCCAAGGAGACTGTAAAACTCTGTCCCTCTGACAAATATAGTTGATGACCCCTGATCTATACCAACCATTCTCCATCTTGGAAGGACGTCCATCGATTCACCCGTCCATCTGCTTTTTAAAAATAGATTCCTGACCATCCAGTCATTGCTGAGGTGTGTGATTTCTTTTTTTCTAGTCAATAAAATGGAATATGTGTTAAAGCTGACAGCATACAAATACATTTTAACAGATCAATTTATCTGATGATATAACAAATAACAATCTGCAAATGTTAAACAGGATATAACGATATACAAATGAAGCATACAAACAAACAAAAATATAATTATCTATTAGTCTACCAACCTGACAACAAAACAAATGGCATTCTACAACTATAAATAGGCTACTAAAGATGATAACAGAATACACAAACTATAAAACATGTATGTTTGTGTGTATATGTATATATATATATATATATATATATATATATATATATATATATATATATATATATATAATCCTAAAACTGACAAAAACCATCTCCAATTCCAACCAAAATTCAGTCCAATCTACAGTCTAACCGAAAAAGACGTGGTAAAACTAATATAATAATCTGAAACGAGATGACAGAGAGAAATACTCAAATCTTTAGTGTCCTTCACCAAAAGCACGTCAAAACAACCAAATATAATAACCTACAATGATACTTTTAGAAAGATCTTTACACACCGCTAATGTCAGCGATGGTCAGACACTAATGCAGGTCACAGTTAATTAACGTCATCGAACACATTGGCTGCGTCCGAAACCGCATACTTCCATACTATACAGTACGCTAAAATCAGTATGCGAGCCGAGTAGTATGTCCGAATTCATAGAATTCGAAAATCAGTATGCGAGAAGTACCCGGATGACTTACTACTTCCGGCGAGATTCTGAAGTGCGCATCCCATGCACGCTGCGCTATCCCATGATGCCCCGCGAGAGAATTCATGAATGGGACTGAAGCGACGCAACTGACGCAGGTAGGTCACGTGACCGTGACAAAATGGCGGATGTAGTATGTCCGAATTCCATTCATACTTTTGACATTCATACTGTATAGAACGTACTTTTCTAACGGTAGAGTAGTACGTTTCAATTCAAATGCAGTACCTACTGAGTAGTAGGCGGTTTCGGAAGCAGCCATTCTTATTTTTTAGAACGCCACTGACAGCAACGCCACCGCGCCGCCATATTCAATCACCTTAAAGGTTCAGTGCGCGATTTACATGAAGCACTGTAGAATATAATGATAATAGTAATAACTATAATAATAATAATAATTATTATTATTATTATATAATCTTTTAAGTATATAATTAATAGCAAATTTGATTCTCAGTTTGACTAATTCTTGTATGTTTATATTCTATTTTGCATGCATACGTCTTATGTTGCAGGCATTTAGTAAATTAATCTGTATCTTACCTGTATGTAATCTCTAAAAAAAATATGTAGTTCAGTTTCAGCCACCAGAGAGCAGTGTAGTCACAACTTTGTGTCTCAAAATATAGGCTAAATCATTATTATATAATATAGCTAGACGCCTCATGGTTCTCTTTGGTTGAGTTGCTCCGATACATCAACATGGCCGCCATCTAATCCGGTCATCAGTGCGCTATAAACAGATGTACCTGAACAGTTTTCTTGGATATAAAATACAAAAACAGTTATATTTATTAACTGATTATACTTTTATGGTGTGAAAAAAACTCCAGTTACCCAGATGTAAGAAAGCTTAAACTATAATATAAAGAGAGATTTATAAATAAATGTCCACCGATATTCTTGTGAGTCTCCCTGTTCTGCCTGCTCTCTCCATTACCTGAAAGAGAAACACCTGACACAGACAAGGACTAATTAACCATCTATATACCAACCACGCTCCATCTTGGAAGGACGTCCATCGATTCACCCGTCCATCTGCTTTTTAAAAATAAATTCCTGACCATCCAGTTATTGCTGAGGTGTGTGATTCCTTTTTTCTCTCCATGTGGTCCATTCATTTTTTAGACAAATGTCCACTGATGCTCTTGTGAGTCTCCCTCTTCTGCCTGCTCTCTATTAGCTGAAAAAAGAAAAACCTGACATAGACAAGGCCTATCTCACTATCAATACCAGTGGTTCTCAAAGTGTGGTACGCAGGCTTTCTTCGAGTGGCAGGCGGAGGAATCACTGAATAATTATAAATATATATGAACATAGTCTTATACCCTTTGACATGTATGATAACCCCGATGTGATCAGCATTGGCTGTTTCCTGTACTGTATGATCACACCGTTGTGATTAGCATGTTTAGTGCATCACGTCGTCAGATGCTAAGAATCTAAAATACTGTCGAGCTCTCGATACGCACTAGAGAAGTGCTTCTGCAGACCAGTCCTGTTGGCATTTCAGTTACTGCAAACTCAGGAGTTTCCCCATGCTGCATCACCGGTAAAATAATGATCACCTTTATTAGCCATCCCTGTATCTGTCATTAGAACAGAGACAAGTCGGGGAGTTCATCGAGATCTACCCGAGCTCAAACTCCCGTCTCATCTTGCTTATGGAATGGAGCCCAGAGCTTGAGGACCTTATGAGCTTAGGACTCTCTCCCGGGACAACTCTAGAACACATCAAGTTAGTGAAAATGAAACCCTTTGAACACCTGAAGATTTAAACTCAATAACTGAAAAGGGGTGAAGATTTTGACAACTGTTTTGTAGTGTGGATCAGGGGTCACAGCCTAGTACCAGGCTGTGAGAGTTGCTACAGTCTGCAAGAACGCAAAATAACTCAATATGTTGATATATTGTATGGCTTGTTCTGCATCTGAAAAGGTGTGAACCAAATGGCCTACAGGAACTCAAGAGTTGCGACCCAACCAAAGCATTTGGGTAATCAGATTCTATACAATATTGTAGAGTAAAATAATAGATTATATCTGAAAAGATTAATTAATAATTGCAAATAGAATAGGAAATAGTATGTGTGTGCTATGTATAATCATAACTATAATCGAGTATGAGTAATACTAAAACACAATTGTGTGCATCATTGGCTAAAAAGAACATATAAAAGGTCATTTATTCCATTGGCAGTGACTGTTCTGGAGGTTAGTGTGAGTCAGGGATGGGCAAACATATTTTTGAAAATGCTATTTAATATTTTTCCCTAACATAAACATTTGGGCTACTAATTTTTTAAATCATTAAATTCCAATCTCCTCAGTTACGTAACTGCACAGAAATCCTCAAAAGGAATCACAGAAGATGATACATACTATATAGCCATCCACATGCATACCTCTACTGTCAGGTCACAAGTAGTGATTTGTTGCTAAGAGAGTAACACTTTATTTTGATGCCCTTCTTTAGATAGTCTGCTGATCATAAATTACTTTGGAAGTTCTTACTTAATCTCATCTGGGTAGTAGCTGTAGATTGTCGTTTAAATGTTCTTAGGCAATCATTACAATGTCTACAACATGTAAACTTTTATTCAACAACAAAACAATATAATCATATATAAAGTTAGGCTTAGGTACAGTTTTCATACATGTACTTGCAAGGGTGTTATTAACTATTCATTGCATTTGACTTGACTTTCAGTAGACAGGTATTTTACTTTAAGGTACATTTATCTGCTCATCATTTATTTGTAACATTAGGCCGATCAAAATGAAAACCGTAAAAATGCTGTTGAATGACTGTAAGGAGCCAACATCACAAACAGCATGGTTACTAGTCAGTAAATGTTTAGCAGATAGTCCACAGACAGGTAGTAGCAACACTGATGCAAGTATTTGAAGACCAAGAAAGAACAGCAGCACACGTACAAAAACATAGAAATAAGTTCAGAGTCATTAAGAACATCAGAGTAAATAAGAACAGAGTCATTAGTTTTTCCAGGTGTGTTTAATATACTGCTGTCAAATATTTCAATAAACACAACTGAACATCAAACGGCTGCATATATATGCATGGCTGTATATTCATTCATTTTCTTCTCGGCTTAGTCATTTTATTCATCAGGGGTCACCACAGTGGAATGAACCACCAACTTATCCAGCATATATGTTCACCTGCAACCCATCACTGGAAAACATCCATACACTCATTCACACAACGGACAATTTAGCTTACCCAATTCACATATACCGCGTCTTTTGGACTGGGAGAAACCGGAGCACCCAGAGGAAACCCACGCCCACACAGGGAGAACATGCAAACTCAACACAGAAGTAGCTACTTTTTTTCTGCGAATTTATACTTAAAATACAATTGTCATTAACATATGCTGTCTTTTTTTCTATATTTGTGTCTGTTTGCATATTTTATTTGAACAAATAATGAAAAAAAGTATACAATACCAAATCTTATAGGCTAAGGCTAACATGGTTAGTAGTAATCAGACATGAATGTATCTTTAAAGGCAACCAGTCGTCTACAGAGAGTTTAATTGTCTTCATAAAGAAAACTTGTTTCTTTTCTAATTAGTTGATCAAAATAAATGTGTAGTGTTTAGAAACCAAAGTCTTCATCTGTTACCCACAACACATCAAGAGTTCATCAAGTGAAAATCTCATAATCTGACACAAATCTGATCTGTCATAACTAGCAAATGGCATTGCGTATTCTGAGCAGGGCTTCAGGGAGTCTGCATCGGTCGCTCACTGTCATTGCCTTATGGCGAGTTCACACCGCACGAGTTTAGCCGGACTTTCATTTGCCAACAGGTTTTGTGAAACTGCAGACAAAACCCAAAATTGGAGGCAAATCTGTGTTTGTTCACATGAGTGACAATCCAACAATGTGAATGATCAAAAACACAAATCTAAGGGTGTAGGACAGTGTCCGCTGCATCTTCCCAAACATGCTCTCCTCCCTAATCTTACTAATTCTTCTTTCAGAGCCGACCATATGATTGAAGTGTGCAATGTGCACAAACATGGTTATCGGTTAGTAATAAAGTTGAAACACTTTGTTAGATTTTGGCTTAACTGTTCTTGGGTGGCTCGCCAATTTATAGATGACTCTAATACATAAAGTAAGTAAGCTGACCAAAGTTCTTACGGGGAGAAGACTTTATTGAAGACAATGAATAGTGCAGTTCCTCAGCAGTGATGTTAACTCGATGGTCTTCAAGTAACTTAACCCAAAGTACAGTCTGTGAGACACTACTTTATAACAAAGGATGTAACCCCCTGGAGATGACCCAACTGCTTTGGTTGGGTCACAACTCTTGAGTTCCTGTAGGCCATTTGGTTCACACTTTTTCAGATGCAGATACTTGTTTGCATATGAAACAAGCCATACAATCTATCAACATAGAGAGTTATTTTGCTTTCTTGCAGTCCGATAGCAACTCTCATAACCTGGTACTGGGCTGTGACCCCTGATCTACACTACAAAACGGTTGACAAAATCTTTTCATTTTCACTTACTTAATATGTATTCCAGAGTTCACACTTGTCCTGGGAGAGAGTCCTAAGCTCATAAGATCCTCAAGCTCTGGGCTCCCTTCCGTAAGCAGGGCAAGAGGGGAGTTTGAGTTCAGGTAGATCTCGATGAACTCCCCCGACTTGTTTCTGATCTGATAACAGATATAGGGATGGCTAAAGAGAGATAGATGGCTTACTAAGAGCTCGGCTATGGTGCCAAGTTAGAATGTTCAGTTTACTTAAGTCGTGTTTTTGGACTGTCAGAGAAACCCGGGGGGAAACCCATGCGAGCACGGGGAGAATGAGCAAACTCCACACAGAAATGTCAACTGGTTCAGTAGAGACTTTAACCTTAGAAATTATTGCTGGTGTATTTACAGTGTGTCAAGAATCGTCTGATTGGGGAATCATCAGTTGGCTAATGCGGGACCAGCCATGGACAATCATAAGCATGTGATCCTCTTGAAAGAAGTTTATAAATAAACTTCACTGAATGAACAGCCAAACTACATGAAAAAGCTGCCATTTTGAATATACCCATGTTTGCGTGGACAAGGCCTCAGTTTTGAGGACTTTGCTCTCCATTGTGAAGCTTCAGGTGAGTGTTGAGGCTTCTTTTACATTTAAAGCCCTTTCCACACTCACTGCATCTAAAACGATTCTCTCCTGAGTGAATCTTCATGTGTTGCTTAATGGAGTCTTTGCGTGTGAGACTCTTTCCACACTGATCACATGTGAACACTATGGTTCCAGTGTGACCATTCATGTGGTTCATGAGGCTAGCTTTAGTTGTGAAGCTCTTTCCACACTGAGCACATGCAAACGGCTTCTCTCCGGTGTGAGTTCTTATGTGGCAATCGAGTGTGCTCAAACGTGTGAAACTTTTACCACACTCTGTGCATCTGTAAGGTTTCTCTCCATTGTGAGTTCTCATGTGGACTTCAAGGGTGCCATTTTGTTTAAAATTCTTTCCACAATGACGGCAGGAGTAAGGTTTCTCCCCAGTGTGAATTCTCATGTGGACTTCAAGGGTGCCACTTTGGCTAAAACTCTTTCCACAATGACGGCAAGAGTAAGGCTTCTCCCCAGTGTGAATTCTCATGTGCACTGCAAGGTTTCCTGTATAATTGAAGCTTTTCCCACACTGTTGGCATGTGCACGGCTTCTCTCCAGTGTGAGTTCTCATGTGGTAACTGCGTGTGCTCATACGTGTGAAACTTTTACCACACTCTGTGCATGAGTAAGGTTTCTCTCCAGTGTGAATCCTCATGTGGATGTCAAGGTTTTGTTTTGTAGGAAAACTTTTCCCACACTGTTTGCAAGTAAAAATTCTCTCTTCATTGTGAGTTTTCATGTGCACTGCTAAGTTTCCTTTATGATGGAAGCTTTTTCCACACTGTTGGCATGTGTATGGCTTCTCTCCAGTGTGAGTTCTCATGTGGACTTGAAGGCTGTGTTTTCGACTGTAACTGTTTCCACACTGATGACAAGTGAAATTACACCTAGATTTGGATTTCCGAGGTCTTCTGCGTGATGAAGTCTTTTTAGTCAGTGTGGGTTTTTCATCAGTCGTTATTTCTTGGTGTTTCTCTTCCATTTCATTCCGTTGATGAGTCTCTTCTTTCAGCACCATCAGGTCTTTAAAAACAACAAAAAAGTTAACTTTAGTATGAAGGCACAAAGCAACAAGCATGAAATGGATGTTTCAACCACAAATGAAAATTACCATTTACGCTCATGTCAATTTACTGTCATGTGGTTTTACACATTTCCTTTTTTCTGGAACACAAAGAAAGCCAGCGTTTGTTGGTGCAATAGCGTAGTGGTTCGTGCGCTGACATATGGTGTAGTAGCACGTCATGGCATCCCAAAATCAAATCCTAGCTCGAGGACATTTCCCAACCCTACACCTCTCTCTCTCCCACTTTGCTTCTGGTTTCATTACTGTTCTATCTAATAAATGCAAAAAAATAAATCTAACTAAAAAAATTAAGCCAGTGTTTTTTTTCTCAATATCTTCTTTTGGGTTCAACAGAATCAAGAAACTCATAAAGGTTTAAAACCACATGAGGGAGAGTAAATGGTGAGGCTATTTTCATTTCTGCATCAACTATCCTTTTACAGGGTTCATATTATGAACCTTTTTGTTACTAGATGTAAAATAAGTCTTTGGTGTTCCCAGAATGTGTCTGAGGTTTCAGCTGAAAATCAGATCATATACCTTGCAGAATATTTAATTTTGGGGGTCAGAGGAAAACCAAGCTCCTTTTGTGCTAGTGGCTTTAATGCAAATAATTAAATGTACTCGCTCTAGATTACTCGTGTTGTGTTCCCTCGTGTATCTTCCACCCCACTTGATTTGTAACCAAAATCCACATTTGTAACTTGCTTGGAAGATCCAATTGAGACAAATCCTGCATGTATATAGCAAGTACGCATAATTCCCGCTTTTGTGAGTTTGGATTATTGTATAAAACTTATGCAAATGCTTAATGCCACATTTGCTGTAAACTGGAGTGATGAGGAGATGGGAAGATGACAAATTTTGCTACTTGTTTTCATTCATTTGTACTTTTGTCTTTGTTTTCTTGCCTTTGTGCATGTCCTGAGGCTCAGCTGAAGACCTACATGGTGACATTTTATATACCCGACAAGATGCAGAAATGCCATCTAAAAAGGTTACCTGCTTTTTGTCCAATCAGGGACAGTGGCAACGTAAATATAAAAATAATATTGTTAACTTGGGGTTTGCGATTGTGAAACGTCTGTTAATGAACACCCAGAACTATTTTTAACCCCAGGTATAGCATGAGCAGTGTGGAACGTGATTACAGATAACTCAGGATTCTATTTATCCAGTGTTAGAATGACCCAGGGTTAACAATTTCAAGTGTAAAATGACTTAAGAATACTCAGCATCAGCTCAGTATGTTTTTAACTTGAGTTGAGGTTAGTTGATCTTAATTTACGTTGTCTGTTTTAAAGACAATTTTACTACAGTTTTATTTATTAAACTTAATATTAGGGGTGGGCGATATGGAAAAATATATCACGATTTTTTCTGGGGAAATTCACGATTCACGATTTTTATCCCGATTATTTTTCAAGTTGGTTTTTAAAGACTATTTTGCCAATTACAAAGGTACAATACAACCAAACTAATGTCCCAATATAAAAATATACTCTTACCATGCATGTTTAAGAATATTTTAATCAAGTGAAGATTTAATAAATTTAGTTCAGTCGAAAAACTGTCGCTATAGTTTTGAAGTGATGTGCTCGAATGCATGAGCTGCAGTTGAAGGCATCACAGAGCGTGAGTCAGCTGACATTAAAGTGAGTGGCGCGAGCAGCTGAAAACATTTGGATATGTTTGTAGAACAAGCCTTTTGTAAATAAACTAATATTGTTGATAGAGATGCAATGATTAGCCGATTGTACTATTAACCGCGCTTTAAGTCATTATGGTTAATTAATCGTAAAGGCTACTCAACGCTGTGTTTCTGTTGCACGGAACAAAACTGCTGCAACTAAAATTTTTGCCAACTGTGTGCTAATTTAATGTTCTGAGCTTATACCAAGGCTAATACGCACGCATATTGGATTAATGAAAGCAGCGGGCCATTCACAGCTTGGTTTATACTTCTGCGTCAAGTGGTCGCCGTGACCAACGGCGCATGCAACACGCGTTGTCGTGCTTTTATACTTCTGCGCGCTGTATGTGCTGGACTGTAATGACACTTCCAAAATGCTAGCTGGCAGTGAGATGTTTATGTTCCTCTGTGTCAAGTTTCTTCGCTGGTGTTTTGTTTTTTCTAAGCGCTACCTTAACGTACAAGTGGCTCAAACTGGCTCATTTTGAGGCAGGAACTGGCGGGCATGCAACAACTTTAATCATAAGGTAAACAAATCAAGAGTTTCCATCTAGAGCTCCTTCACGGGACTCCACACTTATAAACATTCGCTACATCGAGCTCACGCAGCTCTGACCCCCGCCCACACTCATCAGCTCGACAAGTCGACCAATCACAGAGCTTATGCTACGCATCGTTTCGACGTGTAGTTACATTTTTTGAGAGGTGCGCGTCAGCATCGGCATACGCGTGTGCTTGATGCAGAAGTATAAATCAGCCTGTATCGCATGTTTTCCGCACGCAAGTTCATTATAACTAATGGAGACGTGCACATAGGGAGCAGTGCGTGCACAGCTCGTGAGCGGACCACCAAGCGCATGCAGTAGATATTATCTCATGCTGTAGTGGTGAGAGTTGTGAATGGCTTTCAGTGCAAATATAAACTAAAGATACATTATTACTATGATTATGGAAGTATAAACGCAGATGATAACAACAGTTCATTTAAACTCTTAGCTAATATATAGCTTAAATTAACATTAGACAAATAATTTTATTTATTTATTCTTATTTTTTTATTTCTTCATTGTTCTGTTGTTTATTTATTTTGATTGTAAAATTATCACTCATGTTTAAATCAAAAACTTTAATTAATTTTTAAGTCCAAAGAGAGAAATGGACTATAGTTTATTGTTTATGAATATTTTGTGCTGTATTTGGTTGCTGAGAAACAATAAACAACACTTTAAAATAGAAGCAGTTTTCTTGTGATTTTATAAACTAGTAGTGTTTTGAATTCAATAAATGCATAATTAACGTGATAACCATGAAGCCAATATTCTTCAGACTATAATCGTACAACCAAAATCTATAACTCTTGCATCCCTAATTGTTATGGTTTAAAACATAACATATGAATGTGTTGGAATGTAGAAGAAGCCTACTTGAGCAATGCACTGATTTTGTTGCGCTTTGAAATACAACATTTGAATGTGTTTGTAAAAAAAAAAGCCACATTGTACAGTGAAGGGATGTTATGTAGTTTCAAAATACAGTATATTGCCATTTTAATGTAGAAAAAGCCAAAAATACAGCATATAGACTCTTATATTGCTGTTGTGTCGTCAATTATATTGCAAGTCATATCTCTCTGGCCCCTCATTTGGAATGCTCTTCATGAACTGTCCCCCGTGACAAACTAATTGAATAGCCCTGTTTTACACAGACCTACCAACTACCTATGGCGTTATTTTAGTGACAACTGTCGTGAGCGCAGTATTACCAGGCAAGATTGCATTTATGTGATACGAGCATGCAGGTCTCTTGCTTGAGTGGCATTAATGCGTCCTGAAGTAAAGTTAAGCAGCTATAAACTCCAGCAAGATAATTGTGTCATTGTATGCACAACCACAGACCTTTATCTATAAATTATATTTATGAAAACTGTTCATCTTAACTGAAAGCTACGCCTGTATGCTGGCCTCACGCATCACACAGCCCTGTCAGTCCAGCCATTCAGTCAGTCAACATGTAAATGACGCACAGGACTACTACGGTTAGATAAGTTTGCGCAGTTATAATTCACATACCTTTAAATGCGTTTTGTTGCGATTATAACCCGCTATTAAAAAAAGCAACAACGACAGACAACTGAATGTTTTGAATGAGAAGCTGTAATGTAGCCATGGCGGGATGAATTTTGGTGTGGCACCCCACCGTGGAAGAATGAATGTAGCGGAAGCACTGCACTATATATGACGATACAACGATTTTTCTGACAAAGTGGATCGTGCAGTAATTTTGATCGTCCATGATCAAATAACGTGTTATCGCACAGCCCTACTTAATACTATGCTATTTCATTGTGAAAGGTTTTGTTATGCACTTCTTGTGTACTGAACACATTTAGAATGCAAGTATGTAGCTTGTTTGAAAAAGCAAAGATAGTTGCCAAAATCGCAAATAAAATCACAATCGCAATAATCAAAAACAAATAAATTTTTTTTTTAAATTAAATCCTAATATGATTATTTTGTTCATATTGAACAGCCCTAACCCAGGGTTAACAATTTCAAGTGTAAAAAGCCCAAAGAATATTCAGCATCAGGTCTCAGGAAAAACAGAGCACAATGACAATTGTCAATCATGTCGTAACTGTGACCTGATCTCATTTGCTATCGTTTTAGAACTTCAGTTGCCTATTGGAGAAATGACCAGGAATAATAAACGGCTATTTCCTCGACAAACAAGCGTGTTCATGACTATACATACAAAGAAAAACAATACGATTAGAAAAAATGTCTTTGCAACATCAAGCAGCATTAGGCATGGGCCAGTATAAGATTCTGACGGTATGATAACCTTGGATAAAAATATCACTACTGTGATTACTGCTCTAAAATATATTATTTTTAAATGCCTGGTATTTCGGAGCAGTAAACATGTCAGGCTTAATAATTTAAATGAATCATTGACTTCTGCTGTCTTCATTAGTTTCAAAAACACAGATTTCTTTACAATTTAAAACGGCATCTTTGGATTGAAAAGCAGTAAAAGTCATTTCTAGACTAGTTTGTTGGCCAGTTGTAGTCAGTGCAATGCTAAACGTTATTGTTCCACTAGAATTTGTTTTGTCTCACGTCGTCCCACAAAAACGTCATATAGTTTCGAATACTGTACAATGTTTTACAACAATTATTTTAGTGTGCATTTCATTCAGCATGTTTAATATTGGGGGCATCCACGTTTTTAGACATACTTTAAACCAGGGTTTCTTCAGGTTTCACAAGTTTAAGATAAGACTTTTTAAGACCATTATGACTTAAATTTTTGACTCATACAGCGTTATAGGCTAAGGAATTTTTTAAACGGCTCAGATGAAAAAGATTTTTATTTGCCCGATCAAAAAATATTATAATTCAATACATTTAATAATACAATGATAAATATTTAAAAATACAATATTTGAGATATTTCTGAGCAAAAGATTTGAAATATTGTGTAAAAACAAGAAAACTACTTGTATTGATACTTTTTCCAACATAAATAAGGATGAACAAATGTTTTAAAAACTACAATAAGCTAAATTTATGCACAACAATCTGTCCAGGTCGATGTCCTCAGCAGTAAATACATGGAGCATGTTTAAACTAATGTTATTGTGAGGAAAATAATTAAACCATAATAATAATAATAATAATAATAATAATGTATGGGTTTTGGCCAGATTGGGGAGCAAAACATGAACAAATAAAATAATGACTCGTTTCAACAAGATTTAGGATCGACAATACAATATTTTAGTAAATTTAAGACTTTTTAAAACGTTTTAAGACCCTGCAGAAACCCTGTTTAAACACAATAGCCCTGGTAATTAGTTATTATAATAATTATGTGATTCTAACTCAGATACTATCTGTGAGAACTAGTAACAACTACTAGAAACAAGATTAAACCCATAAAGAAGTTGATGAAAAAATGGGAATTGAGATCAATGTGACATATGCAAATGAAATCTATGAGAATACTGTAGGTCAAATATTCTCAGCTCAGTTAAACTTTTTTTTAGTTTGTTTTTATTTACTCTATATAGCGCCAGTGCTCAAGGATGCTTTACAAACAGTAGGAGAACAAGAAAAGCAATAAACTTAAGAAGGTAGAGTAAATGGGAGACTAATAATACATAAAACGATGACAAAATATATGAGAACAAGTAACGAAAGAAACTCATTCCTGTCTTTCAATGAGTGCTGATGTGCGTTTAGGAGAACTAGGCAGCACACTCAGGGCTGCAAGATGGATTTAATTTAGTATTCTTATTATTAAAATATATCTGAATGAGGATCAAATGACTGAGTTGGTCTTTGAGAATGAAAATCAACCTGTTTGTTCCTGCGGATCTTCATGTTTGACTCTGAATGTTTCTTCAATCTTCACATCTTCACTCTCCTCTTTAATTAACGCCATCTTTATAACAGTGTGGAGATCAGTCGCTTCAGCAGGTGTTTTTCTCTGCGTTTGGACACTTTATCCTGTTTAAAATGAACAAAACAATAAAAATGTTCTGTTTAAAATAAATAAAACAATGAACAGAAACAAAATAACTTCTCTTCAACACTTGCTTCAACAGTTTCTGTATATGAGAGTAATTAACAAACAGAAATCAGGTAAGTCCGAGCAAGAAACAACTGCCACAAATGACCTGATTAAAACTAGTACTCCACTTCTTACATATAGTGATGTTTATTTAGAATGGAATGACATCATGCTTTTTTTGATAAACTAAACCTTCATTAAAACACTTTTTACACACATTTCTGTTACTTTTTCAAACTTTATTTAGGCGTGTTCTTAATTGTTGTGTTTGTTTTATTTATTTTATTGTCTGCTTACAACAACGTTGTCGCACTTTTTTGCTCAAGACAAATTTCCTCTCGGGGACAAATAAAGTTAAACAATAGCCCTCATTACTGTAAGTAAAACAGTACTACGTTGTATAAAGTGTTAAAACAATATTGTCAACAGCAGGTACATCATTTAGCATCGGGTGGAAAAAGCTGAAACTTTAATCAATCGTGTTATATCTGTGTAATAGTTCAAACAAACCTTTCTCTAGTTGAATCACAGCCCAGCAGCGGCGCAGCCTTATGACGTCATACGCCACGTCAAAATAAAAGTCTTTTTTGCCACTAACTTCTTCTTCTTTGGATTGGCAACCAAACTTGTAGGTGCATTACCGCCACCGACTGGAATGGAGTATGGAACTGGATGAATTACGACTGAAGCATAACGGTAAAAGAAAAAGGGGGAGGAAGAAAGGGATAAGAAAAAGAAAAGAAAGGAAAAAAAACATACACACGAATATGTTACAGTATATTCTTCAGTTAATAATATCTATATTCTTTTATTTAACTTGGTTTCTTAAACAAATTTAATTATATCATTATATACCTCAGATGTTTTCCCTAATAACCCTGATAATGTGAAATCATGTTTCCCCTTTTTCATTGAATGAATGAGATCACATCTTTCTTTATTATATTTACTGCAGTAAAGTAATACATGTTCTATTGTTTCTTGTTGATTACAGTGTATACATTGTCCAGTTGGGTGTTTCCCTATTTTATGTAAAGTGTGGTTTAGTCCAGTGTGTTATAATCCAGAGTTATAATACTTCCTTCCCTACGATTTCTGTTCTCCCTCCTCCCAGCACCTACTTGTTTATTTATATTATAAAGATGTCTGCCTGTTTCAATGTTATCCCAGTATACTTGCCATACTGATTGTGCATACTTTCTTATTATAAATTTTGCTTCTGTTTTGCTTAATGGGACTTCTAGATCGATTTTATTAATTCTAAGAGCTTGTTTTGCCAGAATGTTTGCCTTCTCATTCCCTTCCACACCTACATGAGCCGGAACCCAGATGAAGTGTACAGATTCACCCATAATTTTAATATAATATGTCATACAGAGTAAGTTATTAAGAATATCCATCCTAAATGATGACCTTCCAGATCTAATGCTTTCAAGCGATGACAATGATGCAATTACTGCACTATTCACCTCGTTCTCCTTAATCCATTGTAGGGCAATTGATATTGCCAGTAATTCTGTTGTGTATACTGATATGTTATTAGTTATTCTTTTCTTAATGTGAGTATCATTGCTTTGGATATTTACTGCTGCGCCTGTTTGACCTGTTTGAGGATCCTTGGATAAGTCTGTAAATAAAACTATTGATTCTTTGTAGTGTTTCTCCAAATAATTCTGCACTATATGTTTTGTTGGAAGATTACTATTGTTGTATTTTAATTCCTGTTGTATGCTTAGGTCAACATTTGGTAATGGCACAAACCATGGTGGTATATATGGAATTGGGACTGATTTACAGTATTGTAATTGGTCTAGTCCTATAACTCTGGCTTTTGCCTCAGCTATCCATTCCTCATGCTCCCAACATTCTAATAACGTACTCTTTGCCGGATGTAATTAATTTTGTTCCTGAATATTAACCCAATGCATCATCATTGATTTCATTCTTCTAATGCTTAAGGGCATTTCTCCCATTTCGACCTGCATAGATAACACTGGTCAGAATGAACAACATCACCTCATCCACACTGATCCTCAACACTGGTGCTCCACAGGGCTGTGTTCTGAGCCCACTCCTGTACTCCCTGTACACACATGACTGTACATCCAAACACAGCTCCAATGTCATCGTTAAATTTGCTGATGACACAACGGTGGTGGGCCTAATCACAGATAATGATGAGACGGCCTACAGAGAGGAGGTGAACTCTCTGGCGCTATGGTGTCAGGAAAACCACCTCTCACTCAACATCAGCAAAACCAAGGAGCTGGTGGTGGATTTCAGGAGAGAGAAGAAAGAACACACTCCCATCACCATTAACGGCACACCAGTTAAGAGGGTCAGCACTTTCAAGTTTCTCGGAGTTCACATCGCTGAGGATCTGACATGGACTGCTCACACAGATGCAGTGCTGAGGAAGGCACAGCAACGCCTCTTCTTCCTCAGGCGTCTCAGGAGGTTTGGAATGAGCCCCCACATCCTCCGCTCATTCTACACCTGCACTGTGGAGAGCATCCTGACTGGCTGTATCACCACCTGGTATGGAAACAGCACCAGCAGCAGTCGCAAAGGTCTACAAAGGATCGTGCGAACTGCTGGCCGCATAGTAGGAGGTGAGCTTCCCTCCCTCCAGGACATCTACACCAGGCGGTGCATGAGGAAAGCCAAGAGAATCATCAGCGACCCCAGCCACCCAAGCCATAGACTTTTCTCTCTGCTACCCTCAGGCAGACGGTTCCGCAGCATCCGGTCACGCACCAGCCGACTGAAGGAAAGCTTCTTCCCACAGACTATCAGGCTGATGAACACTTAACACACCTCACACAAACTCTTTCATACCACTCACTACACACAATCAACATGTAGCATGCACTGCACTTTAATCAATCCATACTTAAAACAATACAGCCTACAACTACGGGTATACCTATTCACATATTCATCGTCTTACGTATTGCTGTCAACATTGCAATTGTACATTGTTTTGTTTCCCTTTGGGAGTATTTTGTTGCATGTTGTATTTTTACACTGTGTGTATTTTGTGCTGTCTGTATTTGTGCACTGTCTGTATTTTGCACTGTCTGTATTTTTGCACTGTCGTTGTATCTGCACTGTCGTTCTATTTGCACTGTCTGTATTTTGCACTGTCGTTGTATCTGCACTGTCGTTCTATTTGCACTGTCTGTATTTTGCACTGTCGTTGTATTGCACTATCTGTATTTTGTACTGTCTGGAGCCAGCACCTAAGCTTTTCACTCATCATAGCACACGTGCTGCTGATGATGTGACAATAAAAGTGATTTGATTTGATTTGATTTGATTTGGTGAGGTTCTAAATGAGGGCCTGAGCCTGCAACACATCTAATTTCTTGAGGTTTGATTCTGCTGCCGACATGTAAGCTATACATCCATAGTCAAGGACAGACCTCATGAGGGCCCAGTATATATTTTGCAACGATGACCTACTCGCTTCCCACTCACATTAATATCCTTTTTACCTTTATCTATGATTTTATTCAGATGATCCTTTCATGTCAGCTTTTCATCTAACCAAACCCCAAGAAATCGAACAGTTTTTACTTGTTCTAATGGTTGCCCATACAGTTTTAAAGAGAGTGATGTGGTTTTATGCTGTCTTGAGAAACAAAGATTTTTTGCAACAGATAATTTGAACCCCCATTTATTTGCCTATTTTTCCACCTCGAATATTGCATTCTGTACTTTGTTTTGCACAAATGGCATATTCCGGCCTCTGATCCATAATGCCCCATCATCTGCATATAACGATTTTCCTATATTTTGTTCAACCTGGGAGAAAATGTCATTTATCATTATATTAAACAATAATGGGCTGCACACACTACCTTGAAGAGTTCCATTCTCCACTGTGTATTCATTTGAGTATTCCTTTCCTACCATAACTTGTATCTTTCTTCCAAATAAGAAATCCATGAACCAGTTATGTTTTACCAGAAATTCCTGAAGATTTTAATTTAATCAGCAGTCCCTCCTTCCAGAGCATATCGTACGCCTTTTCTATATAAAAAAAAGACGGCAATGACGACTTCTTTATTAGTCTGTGCTTTCCTAATATCTGATTCCAGACACAATACTGAGTCCATTGTATTTCTGCCCCTACGAAACCCACTCTGATATGGAGAAAAAAGGTTTTTGTTTTCTATAAAATAAGTAATTCTGTCCGTTATCATTCTTTCCATAATTTTGCATAAGTGAGAAGTCAATGAAATGGGTCTATAACTAGATGGATCTGATGGATTTTTCCCTGGTTTAATTATAGGTACTACTATCGATTGTTTCCATACTAAACGTAGTTGACCGGTGTCCCAAATTTGATTAAATAGGTTCAATACTGCCTGTATGTGACTCAGAGAAAGCTGATTGACTGTCTGTAGGCGCTCAGCGAAAGCTGATTGGCTGCCTGTTTCTCAATCAGTCTCTTGGCAACAGAGGGGAAAGTTTGTGGACTGAAGATGAATTCATCTTCTTTTTCAGTCTCTTCAGAGGAATATAACATTGTTTCTGTGTAATCCCTGATTGTATAACACCTTCAGTCAAGCCTGGACCTAAAGTTCTTTACATTATTTTATATTTGACTGCACAAATCTTCTCAGTACATGTCAAACAAAGACATTCGCTCAATTACTAATAGATCTCAGATTTCTTTACCTGTTTGCGTGAGTTTTTGGAATAATATATTTAAGTGACAGAATGGTTCGAGTTTTACATAAATTCCTCTTATATAATAAAGTTGGTGAAGTCTCTACTCATAACTGCTCTCCACTAAATCACAAACGTGCTCAATCTAATAATATTATTTCCCCAAATGCTCTTTTTGTATTCTGTCCGAAGAAATATAAAGTCATTTGCTTAGGGAGTGTACTTAATATGAAGTGTTTTGGGTTGACTTTTCCAGTTCTCCTAAAAATGCTTTTATCCAAACTTTTGTTTCCTCTAAAATTGTATTTTTAATTACTCTTTGAAACTAGAGCCTTCTTACTATAAATGTATTAATTTATAGCTTTTTCTTTCTACATTCTAAATTTCTTATGGAAAAACAATCCTCGCTATTTAAATAAAAATATTTGATGTAATCCATATAATCAAGGAGTTATGGTTGTGCTTGATTTTGATACTTCCAATACAATTTTTAAGTTGAAATGATTAAACATTATATTAAACATAAAAATGAAATATGGTATTTAATCCCAAACCTTATTTTTGAAAAAGTCGGTGGTATCGAGTTTCTTTTTTAAAGTGTGACTTTGAGATTAATAAACTCCTCATTCAGTTGTCTAATTTTCACAGGCAGGCTCTTTTATGTTGGATTTTTCTATACAAACACAATTTTCTCCCCATAAACAAATAATATGGAATAATAAAACTGTCAGATATAAGAGCAAATCATTTTTTTATGATAACTGGTTTAAAAAAGATATTCTATTGGTCTCACAGTTATTAAACGATGAAGGATATTTATTGACTTATACTGAATCTTTAGAGAAGTTTAGATTTTCAGCGCCTCCACGAGGTAGAATAATTGATGCAATACCAGTCACACAAGTACTTCTGGAATAACCCATTTGAGAATATCAACTGGAACTTGGTCTGAACTTACAACAACAAATATTGTGTCACTAATAAAATCAGTGAAATCTGCTTTAAAATTATACATAAAATATATCCAACCAACCAGTTTCTCCAGAGATATAAAGCTGATCTTTCTGAGATGTGTGTTTATAGAGGAACGGATGTCGAGACTGTTATGAGTTTGTTCTTTGATTGTATGTATGTTAAATATTTCTGGTTTGATGTTGAATGTCTATTTAATATACTGAGTGGTCATACAATTATTATTAAGAAAAGAGATGTCATATTTTACAGAGATAAAAAAGATAAAGATAAGAATCTCCTGTTTATGTAAAATATTTTAATATTATTAGGTTTCAAATACACACGTGTAAATGGTGGAAGCAGAAGCCGAACATCTTCCATTTCAAGGCTGATTTAAAAATCTATTTTGAAACTCTTAAAGGACTTTCAAGTCGTAAAGCGACCAGAGCTGTGAATATACTTCAAAAGCTAAACTCCTCTTCTCTATGGTAAATGTTGTGTATACCCACTCTTGTCTTTTTACTTGTTTTTTCTTCTTTCTTTCCTTTTTTCCTTTTTGTTATTCTGTTTAAAGATGTTAAGCTAAAATGTGAATATCTTATTGTAAGATTTGTTATGAATTTGTATACAGTATTTGTTATGAAGAAAGTAATTCAATATGTTTGGCATGTTTTAGAATAACAGGGACAAGTTAGAATCACAAGTTGTAGCCGCAAATAACAAAACATAAATAATAATGACTTAGTCCTTTTGTTATACCCTAAACTGTCAATGTTTCCTGGGAGATACAACTCATTAAATCATAAATCAAATATTTAAAAAAATCTGTTATATGTTTGGGCGCCACGGTGGCCGAGTGGTTAGCACGTTCGCCTCACAGCAAGAAGGTCGCTGGTTCGATCCCCGGCTGGGCCAGTTGGCATTTCTGTGTGGAGTTTGCATGTTCTCCCCGTGGTTGCGTGGGTTTCCTCCGGGTGCTCCGGTTTCCCCCACAGTCCAAAGACATGCGGTACAGGTGAATTGGGTAAGCTAAATTGTCCGTAGTGTATGAGTGTGAATGAGAATGTATGGATGTGTTTCCCAGAGATGGGTTGTGGCTGGAAGGGCATCCGCTGCGTAAAACAAATGCTGGATAAGTTGGCGGTTCATTCCGCTGTGGCGACCCCGGATTAATAAAGGGACTAAGCCGAAAAGAAAATGAATGAATGAATGTTATATGTTTTACTTGGGTCCAGATAACATATTTACAATGACATGAAATTATTTTTTGCTTGTAATTTTTTCTCCACTCCTGACTGTTTAAGGATTAGATATCTGGAATAGGAAGAATCCTATAAATCAAATAAATCAAAAGTTGTCTGGGTTTTTGTTTGTCAGGTTTGGCTAAATGGTCCTTGGAACTTTAGAAAGAAGCATTTTTTCCGTTATAATTTTGTTATTTTCAGAATGCAACTTTATATATAATCAATACAACAAAAAGCACATCTCTATATGAAAACTTATAACTAGACTACAGTTAATCGTTACACTATCCAACTATGTGTGTGTTTATTGTTTTCTAATTAAATGAATCTAAATTAATTTTCAATTGGGCTTTTGTATATGTGAAATAGTATGGTGAGTGTATCAGTTGTTTGTATATTTAAACTCACTTTCTGATACATTACTTAGCTTTTATATTTACCTAAAAAATAAAAATAAAAGTATATTTATGAACAGGACATTTAATAATCTGTAAGAGTTGACTTCTCATCTATTATTTAGCCATGTATTTTTTATCCCCCCTACTGGACGCATCAGGAACAACAAGCCCGTAAAACTGTCTGGGTCGTAAAACTGTCTGGATATAGAAAACGAAACCGAAATCACAGAACACTCACATTTAAGAGCAAGGGGCGGCCACTGCTGGTTGGGCGGTATGGGTTGCGTACAGGGAGGATCGGCTATTCATTGCAACCCCTCGGAGTAAGACTGAAAATACGGGGGAAATACGGGAAAACACCTGTACAGGATGGTAGCGGGATAGAACTGTAGAATACGGGAGAATCCCGGGAAAAACGGGAGGGTTGACAGGTATGGACATTTAATAATCTGTAAGAGTTGACTTCTAGTCTATTATTTGGCCATGGATCTTTTATTCCCTCTACTGGACGCATCAGGAACAACAGGGGAGTAAAACTGCCTGGATCCAAGACTACAATAACCTAAAATGATACTTTTAGAAAGATCTTTACACACCGCTAATGTCAGCGATGGTCAGACACTAATGCAGGACACACTAGTTAATCAACGTCATCGATTCTCGAACACATTCTTTTTTAGAACGCCACTGACAGCAACGCCACCGCGCCGCCATATTCAGGTGCAGTGCGCGATTTCCGTGAAGCGCTGTAGAAGATAATAATAATAATAATAAAAATAATAATAACAATAATAATATAAAATAATTCTCTTAAGGATTTTGCTCCCTGTAACGGTATTTTTTGAGTATATAAAGAAGAGCAACTTTGATTCTCAGTTTGACTAACTTCTGTATGTTTGTATGTGTGCTGTAAACAGACGCAACTGAATGGAGGAGCTGCTGTTTTCTCGGATATAAAATATAATAACGCTTATATTTAATAACTGATTATAATTTCATGGTGTAAAAAACTCCA
>CAIGQQ010026290.1:20855-31086 GCA_903798035.1 Danio albolineatus | reverse complement strand
GTGTGTGTGTGTGTGTGTGGTGCTCTTTTTGTTTTGTTTTCTTTTTCATTTGTTTTCATGACCTGCACAAACAGACGTGCACGGCCTTCACTATGACAGCACACGCAAATACTAGCATGGCCTGACAATATAGCAAGAGAACAAACAAAGCAAAGGGACTAATACACACTGCAGGTGCTGACGAACATGGCTGGGCTCCAGACTAACAAATGTCAACGCTGCGTTCATGTATTTTAAGACAAATATTGGAATATTGATTAAAAACAATGCTGGATGTGTGGTAAAGATGCACATTAAAGTTGGAGTATGTAATGCCTGCCAACAGAGGGCGCAATAATGGGAGTTGTGGTTTTGATTGCATCCTCTGGGACTCCTGCAGAAATCATGTTGATGGATGAGCTAAAGACTTATTATCATGGTAGTATATGAAGCAGTGGAAAGGTTATTGCACACTGTATCTGAAATTTGTATCCGTAATTATCGCACGTTAAAAAATTCATTTGACCTCACAATGTCTAAATCGTATTGACAGACTGCCTCTGAAACTTTCATCCATCATACAAAAAACGAATCAGGTTCGATTTGTTCAGGTTTTTGCACCCAAAAAGGCATATTGAGTGGTGTTTTGACAATTTAGGGCCACCGTACGAAAGAAAGCCAAAATCCAAAATGCCGTCAGATAAACTAGGTCTCGCAACAGAAAGCTCTTGCAAAGTATGGAATATAAAGACACAACATACTGTATGATGTCTGTGTGTCTCTCTGTAGCCATGTTTCCATCCAAAAATGCGCAATTAATAAACTTTATGCGCAAAACTGGAATATCACATCAAAATATGTGCGAATAAAGCAGCGTTTCTATCCAACGAGTCAAAGAGAACAAAATCATCACTTCCTGATTTACTGACACCAAATATCAACAGTAAAAACTGAATTTGCTGCAGTAGGAGAAGCTGCGTGAATCTTTTCCTTATTTAATAAATTACTTTCGCCTCAGAAGATGATGCCGACACGCAATGAACGTGTGGTGGCATTTGAAGGCTTGAGGCCTGCTGATTTGTCCACTCAAACACTTTTACCATCACATGATCTCTAAAAACAAAATTACATGACCTTTTTTAATGCGCAGACTGGAATTTGTTCTGTAAAAGTGGTTCCATCGTAGTTTATGTGCATCTTATCGAATAAAAAGTTTATCTTACCGTTTCCATCAAACGATTTTATTTATATGCATATCAAAAATTCGCATAAAGACAGGTGGATGGAAACATAGCTTGTGTCTTCGTTTCTTAGACAAACTCTCAGTCTCTCCTCAAGATCAATTAGCCCACAGAAATGGTGGTCTTCTTTTCAATATGGGGGATGGGATGGACCCAATAATTATTCTTTCTTTTTATTTTGTTAAGGAGGTAGAAGGCAACAAAATCGTCTTCACTATTCGAAGACTCCATTTGTATAGTTTTGGGAATTATTATTTCACAACAAATTAATTGAAACACATCAGACTCTGTGTGCAAGGACAAATATTTTCATTAACAAAAATTTTGGACTTCAGTGTGCAAAGAGACTGAAACCTGTCAAAGTGAAACGAGAGTGGTACAAAAGCAGCAGAGCTTTTATTATGCCACAGGTCATCACTTCCACTTCTTCTAATGATCGTGTGGGGAAGAAGCAGCGCTGTTTTCTATTAAATATAGTTTGCACTGTGCAATCTAATAAAACATGCAACATATTAAAGCAGGCATGTCCAAAGTCCGGCCCGCGGGCCAATCACGGCCCGCAGTCAGATTTCATACGGCCCGCAGATTCCATCTCATAATGTGTTATTTATGGCTCGCTAGCTCTGTTAGAATAAATAAACCAAGGGAGAGTAACCAATAGCATTAGAGATAACAAGTAAACCAAGGCCCGCCCCAAGACAAAAATCGAAACAGTTTGGCGCAAGCAGAGAAGAGCCAGCGAGCGAGCGGAGAGAACTGATCGCGCGCGCGGTGCAGGCATGACCTCACTCGCGAGAGCGTACATCGTGCGCACAGATGATGATGTGCACGCGAGGCCCGTTTCCTCGCGGTGGATCAGTTTAGCGCGCGCGTGAAGATCTCGCGCTTAGGACTGTAATTTGCTCGCGATTCACTTTCTGTTTAAACGTCACCGCTGCGCTCGATTAATTTTGCCATTGATTTGTCGCCATATATAATCTTCCTGTAGTTGTTATGCAAACTTTGGCTTCCTGAAAGACCTTTTAGAAGGCAAGAGCAAAATTCACTTTTTTTTTTACTTTAATGATAACAGACCACTTTGCATTACTTATAACTCCTGTTTAAAATGTTCATGAGGCAAAGATAGATATCAAACTCAGAGAAATGTAAGGTATTCTATACAGTTTGTTCAGTTTTATCTGACTCTCCAGATATGAAAGAAAGGCATAATTGTGTGTTTAGAGTTGTTCATGCCTGAGTGGCTTATATTTGGTTATATCGCCATTTGAAAAATAAAGGTAATTGTGACAATGCAAATAGTTTTATAACAGTGTGTATTTTCATAAAACTTTTGTGGTGAAAAAAAATGTCAGAAGGAACTATTGGCCCCCGGGCATCTTCACTTTATCAAATTTGGCCCTCTTTGCAAAAAGTTTGGACACCCCTGGTTTAGAACTACCTAAAGTAGCTTGGGATTATTGCTATAGTTAACCAGTTTATCTAAAAGTAACGATTTAGTTCTTTAACTCTAGCTAAGATTATCAACTAGGACTGCTGATTAATATTTGGCATCCAAAAATCGTTTGAGTGTATATTTGAGATGGACATTTGGATGAAGATTGAAATTACCTCCTGAGCATCTCTGGCTGCTTTTGCATCATCTTCATTATAGCGATTGCAGTTATACCTGGGTGAAAAAAGTACGTTATTGTAGTAAACAAACAAAACGCTTAAAGACACATGTGGTTATGAAGGCACTCACCAAGCTGAACCATGGGGCTCCCAGGGGCCGAGACAAACCCAGCAGAACTCTGCTTTACAATTCTGGTTTCGACACACCATGTGATTACAGCCGCCGTCTTTTTCAATGGTCACATGACATTTGGGACATTCCTAAGAAAAACGGGAATAGCCAGCTTAGGTTTATTGACACCTTGATTGAGCATGTACACAGTGTGTCATTAGCTATGTTTCCATAAACCTATTTTTATATGCATTTTGCATATGCACATGAATAAAAAATGGTTGATGGGAACGACAAGATGTGCATCAATTTTGAAAATAAGCATAAAAAAACGTGTATAACTGAGTAGGATAAACTTTTTAGAGATCATGTGACGGTAAAAAAGTGTGTGAATGGACAAACCAGCAGGCTGAACACATTGTAAATCATCTGAAATGCTGTTTTGGTCATTCTAAAATGCCTTCACCATTTCAGCACTAGTGTTATTATATTATTAATTACCTCTAGAATAGTCAAGAGCGTCTGTGCTTTACATCTCATGACATGAAACGTCACCAAGCGTTCATCGTGTGTCAGCATATTGTCTTCTGAGGTGCAAGTAATTTATTAAACAAACAAAAAAAAGATTGACGCAGCATTTTCCACCACATGAAATTCCATTTTGACTTGATATTTGGCGCTAGTTAATCAGGAAGTGATGATTTTATTCTCTTTGACTCATTGGATGGAAACGCTGCTTTTTTACACATCTTTGACACAATATTCCAGTTTTGCGCATAAATTTAATTTGCATCTTTGGATGGAAACTTAGCTAGTGATGACAACTGAAAATACACATCAAATTATTTTAATATTTGAAACTTATTTTACTGACAGAATCTTTAAAGTGAAAGTGAAACTTTGGGAAACACACAATACACATTTTACTCTTGGTATGCAAGTCTATTTGTTATTGCTAGTCAAATGCATGCAAATTGTTTTGTAATGCAAATGGATAGACCTGTTCAAAAATAAAATGAAATTCTTTTCCGCTCTGCTTTTTCCTCCTAACATGACACTTCATTTTATATGTACAGTAGAAGACAAAATGACAAGCCCTCGTCTAAAATTTATTATTTTTGCTGTTTAACAGTGAAAATTATGTTCAATACATGTAAGCATATTAGTTTTTAATAACAAATTTATAATGACTAATTCTTTGCCATTATGACAGTACATCATATTTTACTTCAAGATGCTAGTATTCAGCATAAGGGCAATTTAAAGGCTTAACTAGGTTTACTAGGCAAGTTAGGATAATTGGGAAAGTCATTACACAACAGTGGTTTGTTCTGTAGACAATCGAGAAAGAAAATATTAGGGTGGTTAATAAAATTGATGTTATCAAATAAAAAAATCAATAAAAAAAAAGACATTTTTACAGCCAAACTAAAAGAAACAAACTAACTTTCTCTAAAACAGAGATGCCCAAATCTGGGGCGACTGCATTTAGACCTGTCTTGTTTGTTTTATTGCTGAGCTACAAAAAAGGCAAAGTGAAATTAAATGTTTCAATTAAATGTTGTAAATGATTCAGATTATTATTTTTTTGAAGTACATACTGTCACTTGAGGACAATGCAGAAGATGCAAGGTAAAAACAGCTGCAGCTTGACTAGTATATTCAGCATTGAACTCTATTCTGCTATAAATGTTTTTTTGTTTTTTTTTACTACATTAGTTAATACACTCACCACTTTATTAGGTACACCTGTCCAAGTACTCGCTAACACAAATTTATATTCAGCCAATCACATGGCAGCAACTCAATGCATTTAGGCATGTAGACACGGTCACGACGATCTGCTGCAGTTCAAACTGAGCATCAGAATAGGGAAGAAAGGTGATTTAAGTGACTTTCAACATGGCATAAGATATAAGATTCCAGTACCTTGGTATTTGCTGCAATCCAGTTGGATGTTTCACTGTCATCATCACACTTCTTTATCCACTTCCTCAACCACTTCAAGAGTAGAAACATTATATTACAGAAAAGGAAAAACTCTCAACAAATTCAATGCAATAATAACATTGATAACTAAACATAATGTGAGTGCTTAATGCAGTAATTAACCGCCTACATACCTTGCATTTAACAGGGTCATGCCAGTTCTCTCCACAATTAAAACTGGTTATTGATCAAAAAAAAAAAAAAAACATATTAAAGAGAGAGAAAAAGAGAGATCTGAATGTATCGCCATATCAGCTTCTCTGGCTATTTCATGGCAAACCAAGATCAAATTCACAACATTTTAGAAATATCACTTTTCTATAATAATGATAATAATAATAATTAATCCAAACAATAAAGACACCAACAGCAATAAATAATACATAAGATAAATATATAAATCAGTTTAAGCTTTACTTTTGATTAAAAAAAAAGTACCATTTTTAAAGCTTTTATGTTTAAAAACACGCATTTAAGAGAATTCTCACCCTCCCATTATTTTAAAGCACTGTAATGTCTTTTTTAAACATAATTCAATCATGACAGAAAAGGATTTGCCACAGAAAAAAAAAAATATACAATCAATCACACATTAAATAATTAAAGGGATAGTTCGCCAAAAAATAAACATTTACTCACAAGTAACTCACCCTCAAGTGGTTATAAAGTTTCTTCAATTGAACACTAAAGAAGCTATTTTTGTTGAACTATCCTTTTAAAGGTGCAGTATGTAAGTTTGACACCCAGTGGTTGAAATAGGTATTGCACAACTGGTTCAAAACAAATGCAAGAGCAAATTGCCAGATCGACAACAGCAACAACATTATGCCTGACTGTCGAGTCTGAAGGCTGATATAAACCGTATTCTAAATAAAAGCAACGGCACCCGATAGAAGGAACATTCTCCATATTAAAAGGAGTTTTAGTTCTAACCAAAACCTGAAATGTATATTTTAGAAACAGCTTCTATTTATCACAGCTGAACAACAGAAAGCTGACAATGATCACCTTAGGTACACTTCATGTGCTTTATTCAGTGTTAAATGCAAACAATGTGAGTTTGAATGCCATTTTACATGAAATTTATTGCCATATCCTGAAAGCAGTAGCAGATTGTTCACCTCAGATCTTGAAAATAAAATAATTCATTCGAAACGGAATTTCAGTGCACGCCAACACACATCAGTGATTCAGCATGTAAATTTAATAATTTTAATATGTATTTATTAGATTGTAAACCACAACATTTCTTTGGAGTGCAGTGAGTGCACTATTCTGTACTTCTGAATTGCTTTATTTAAATTTCTGTGGTGTTTTGTTTGTTGCAAACAGCCCAATTGCTTACCACTGCAAATCTCATCATGTAGCGTTTATAATGTTTACATTGTTTACATTTATAATGTTTATATTACTTGCTATTTAATAATCGCCTTATGTGGAACTCTGAACCTGCGTCTCATTTCGGAGGCTGTTACTGTCCACCAGAGGTCACATTTTGGGCGTGGATGAATACTTTGAGAGCTATATCCTGACTGACTAAAATACACTGTTTTCCACCCAGGGTGAAATCTAATTAGCTAAACTGGCATTGGGTGGGTTAAAGGGACCAAAACAGACAGCTGTTTTGGCAGATAGCGCCCATTTTCAAAGCAGAATATCTGACTTTATCATTGCTTTACAGATAAACAAGAATGTCCACTTAACATGTTTCTTAAATATCTGCATATTATGGTATTTTTTAGTTTAGAAGAGGCAAAAACTTACATACAGCACCTTTAAGCTTGATCTCTTGTGCTATTATTGATATATAAAGCTACAGTTGCTGATGCACTGAAGCTCTGCACTGCATCAGACTCTTACCAGAACTGTCTCCCGCATTTACAGCGCACTGGTTTGGCATCAGGATACTGAACTTTGACCACATGGTGGCAGTCAGGAGCCGGACACCATTTCAACAGTCTGTTACACTGTTGAAGAGCAGAGAATACCAATGAGAAAGACTTTAAAACAGATCACTGTATTAACGCAGTGTTTCTCAACCACGTTCCTGGAGGACCACCGACACTACATGTTTTAGATTTGTCTGTCACACCCATTACAGGTTTTTCAGTCAGTGCTAATGAGCTGAAGATCTAAATCAGGTGTATTTGGTTAAGGAGACATAAAAAATGTGCAGAGCTGGTGGTCCTTCAGGAATGTGGTTGAGAAACACTGTATTAATGCATGCAATACCAACGGACATGTCGCAAAATCTAAAACTAAAAGCTATAGTATATATACCTACAGATGCACTGACACCAGAACAAGCCTGATACAATTTTTTTAAATAATAAACAAATAATATTTATAATATTAAAATTGTAATAACACTTCACAGTATTATTATTAGTATTATTCACCGGAAGCCCTGAGGCTGGCTGGCTGAAATTAAAAGTTCGTGTGCATATACCCTATTGCTGAAGTTTATAATTCCAGTATATGGTTTCATTACAATATTGAACTAAACTGCAAAATAATAATAATAATTAATTAATTATTATTAACCTTAATTACTTAGTGTATTGCTTTATTGCGAGTACAAAAGGCAACACATTATAATAAAGTCTCAGTAGTAAAACATTAATAGATTAAAATCAACATCCAGATTAATTACAGTTACTACACTAATATTTGTAAAAAATAAATTAATCTTCTAAATCTAAATCATTCTAAATTATTTATAAATATTGGTATTATTAGTATTCAACTTTAATCTCTGTTTAAAGGCTTAACTAGGATAATTATGTTAACTAGGGGAGTTAAGTTAATTAGGCAACTCCAGTGTTCTCCATCCTCTGGCGCCTTGACTGCAGCTCTGCACAAGATGTTTGGCCATAGGAGAAATGGTCGTGCTCAACTGAGCCTGGTTTCTCTCGAGGTTTTTTAATCCTTCACTTTCGCCAATTGGTGAAGTTTTTTCCTCGCTGCTGTCGCTACTGATTCGGGACTTGTGGAGCTGCGCATCGATGGATTACTCTTCAGTGTTTAAACTCTCAGCAGTGAATATTTAACCACACTGAACTGAACTTCAACACTGAAAACTGGACTGACACGGTTTCAATTTACTAAAATCTTCTATGTGAAGCTGCTTTGACACAATCTACATTGTAAAAGTGCAGTAGAAATAAAGATATCTGAACTGAACTCAATGGACAACAGTGGTTTGTTCTGTAGCCAATCAAAAAATACATTTCTTAAGAGCACTTATAATATTGACCTTAGCCGTTCAACTAGAGCTGCCCAATTGATCGTAAAAAGATTGCGATCGCGACCCCCTAGATGATCTTAATTTAGCATTTCCACGATTCTGTCAATTATAGCAAGTTCAGAAGAGAAGCGATGTTTTCAAGATGTCTTACATACAATGTTCAGCAATGTAGACACCTCCAAATGATGTTGAAAGAGTCACGTACTGTATTTATAAGGTAGAATTCATCTAAAAATGTCATTTCTGTCTTCGTGTAATGATGTATTCACAGCCACGAAATCACACGTGACGTGAGCTGACCGTGAGCTGTTACCACAGAGAGGGCGGGTGCCACGCGCTCTTTGAATGATGCCTACTTTAGTGAACACAAACTGCATAGGCTGTGAATAACAGATAATAAAGTTGTAAATAACATTCAGTTTGTGGCACAGAGCGATCGTTTGGGAGCCGCGCGGGAAGTATGAACCGCACTAAGCAGTGAAAACGAAACCGCACATCATTTAAATGATCATATCACATTTTAGAATAAGGATTATGACAAGCATATAATATGTTTTTCTTTCATAACGAGTGTTGTGCATGAGAATAAATGTTTAACAGTGTCAGTATAACTACTCTAGCCTATAATGTTGAATATAATGCAGGAGGGAATCTGATAATGACAAATGTCTGATTTTACCAGTGGAAAAAATGGTCTAATAATTTTGTCAGTGTCTCAAACATATTAATTCAACATCAGATTTATAAATAGTTGTATTCTGAAAGAACAATAATAATGGCCTCCTCATATTAACCTTTATTTTACATCTACAGAATCGTTAGAAAATCATGATCTTTATTTTTAACAGTTAAATAATTTTTTTCAGCCAAAAATACAAGAAAATAGACATTTTCCAGATGAAAAATACAATAGGAAATACTGCAAAATAAATAAAAAGTTTAACATAAAAAATAAAACTTCTACTAAATAAATTCAGAAATTAAAAACAATTACAATTTACAATTGCCACAACATTCAACTGTATATCGTAACACTAACTGATTGACATGTCTTAATTCAGACACAAAGTACGCAACCAACTTCTTACCTCTACAAAACTATTTGTGATTAAATGTTGATACTTCAACTTCACTTTAGAATCTGTGATCAGTCGCCTACGAATCAAAACAAAGCATTAAAAAATAGGAAATAAGTCCAAAAATGACTAATTTCACACACGAAGAAGCACTTACATTACAGTGTTATCATCAACCAAAATATCACAGTTGTGAGCAGGACACGAGATGGTCTGGGAGGACAAAGAACAAGCATACAATATGAACAAACACATTTCACATAGGAGGAACAATGTAGTTGATGATTCAGTATGCAATCAGACCTGTCCCATTCCCTCCTCAATGATTTTGGTGGTTAAGTAATCGCCCCAGCACTGCATGCAGAACTTGTGTCCACACTCAAGACCCGTGAAATACTACGGAAAAAAAACACACACATTCCTATCCAATAAGTCATCCAGTTGTGCAAACTAAGAGGAGTCGTTTCAATGGACTTCTTCATAGTTCTGTTATCAAAGGTCTATCTGAAGGGCATTTAGGAGTGGCCGTGATTATGCAGACATTATACTTTATAGACTGACCGAGTTTGGGTAGTTGAGATAGCAGATCTGGCAGGGCAAATCCTGACTGGAGGATCGTGTGCTCATCGGTCGCGTTTTGGGCTTTTTGCTGGGGTTTATGACATGACACTCGGAAAACAACTTGTCCAGATTTCCGTCAAAGTACCTGCAACACCGTTTACATGTTATATAGAGGAAGAACTGATCAATGCTTGCTGTTTATTCAGACTAATCAGCACAAAGTCTTCCAAACAAGATATGGAAATATTTTACGAGCATGTTAAGCAAAATAACCTGCCTCTCCATAAGCTTTTCTTTGTCCCAGTTGAAGTGACTGAGGAGTATTCTGGTTATTGTAGCTGGGTTCTGAAAAAGACAATCACCAATTCAGTCACACACACACACACACACACACACACACACACACACACACACA
>CAIGQQ010026290.1:0-10855 GCA_903798035.1 Danio albolineatus | reverse complement strand
TATATATATATATATATATATATATATATATATATATAAATGTAATAAATATTGATATTAATAATTATTTTATTATTAAATAAAATATATTGTTAAAATATAAAATATATAGTTATATACAAACATACGTCTATCTATATATATATATATATATATAATAAATAAAATAGTCAATAATTGGACATTAATATGTTACGGATATAATTATTCAAATATAATATCAATATTTATTATATCTATATATATATATCTATATCTACACGTGTGTGTGTGTGTGTGTGTGTGTGTGTAATACATAATACTTATTAATTAAATTATTAATAATAATACAATTAATAATTATTAATTATTAAATTACGATATATTATTAGATCTAATATTTATAATATTAATAATAATACATACATACATAATGTGATGATTATAAACAAACAACTTTAATGAAATAATAATAATAATACACAAATGAATAGCATGCAGAAATTATAGTAGAATTACTGACATAAATATGTATTAATTTGCTTGCATTACGGTGAAAAAGTTTAATTGTCATTAATTTAATGGAAAATTGTACGGGTTTTAAAAATTTTCATTTTCTTTATGATATCTTTGCAAATATTTATGGAAAAAATATGATTTACTATCGGTTTTAGGACTTTGGGATGAAATATGACCCAGATATTTCCATGAGAGATTCTACTCTGTGTCCATTGTGTATCTGCATGTAATTAAGGCTAGTGTTACCCTGCAGTTACTATGCGCTCTCTAATGTGGGACTGCAACATTTAAAAAAACAAAAACGAGGCAAATTCGTCACGTGGCCTCTTCGCGTATTGTTTTAACACAATCCCGCTTATCTGTAAAGAATAAATATTTTTCAACAAACAAAAAAAGACGCATCCCACTCCATGTTCCATGCACGTGTGCTATTTACAGCTCCAAACACACACTTCCCGATAAAGCCAGCCAACCAAACACAACACACACAGCGCACGGCCTGTAAAGCTACGCTCAAGACAAGCCAATCTGAAGTCAGACTATCAAAACAATTCAGACAAAAATAAAAATTAAAAAATGAAAAACCGACAAGCATCTCCAGCGGAAGCGTGGAGAAATGGAATACATTTCCGTGCCGCGTTGACAATCAACTCTTACAGACTGCAATACTGACGTAGGAGTTTTATTTGAATATTCTACCTTTTTTATTTCAGTAAAATTAACTTAAAGTCTAAATAATAAGAAAAGATCCAGATGCCACGTTAAAAAAAAAGGGATGCGACATGGCGGTGATGGCGACGGCAGGGCACGTTCAGCTCAGTCTTCAATGTATTCCCACAAGTCTTTCTCATAGCCCTCGTGAACGTGCTGGAGCAGCACCCGCCGCCGACTCTCACAGTATCTACACCAGAGGAGAAACGCACAACAGGCTCCGGGTCAGAAGCACTTTTCCCAACAGCTACATACAGTTGAAGTCAGAATTATTAGCCCCCCCTTGTATATAATATCCCCAATTTCAGTTTAACAGAGAGAGAATATATATTTTTCAACACATTTCTAAACATAAAATTTAAATTAATGGCTATTTGCAGTACTAAGTTTTGATTTTTGACTTATTTATTTATTAATTTATTTATATTTAGATTTTTTGTTATAAAATGCAAATGTATAAATGGAATCAAACATGTAGTGTGTTGAAGATGCCAAAAGGATAAAATATGTCTAATGTAAAAAGAATACATAAGTAAAATAAATAAATAAATTAATAAACAAATAAATAAATAAATAAATAAATAAGTTTAAGTAATAGACGAATGATGTGTGTGGTAATGGGGTGGGAAAATAATAAGCTTGTGCTTCATCCTGCTCCATTTTCGACTTTGTTGAAATGTATCTTTTGTTAAAGATATTTTATGTATGATATATTTTTGTTCGAAAATAAACTAAATCAAATCAAATAAAAAAATAATAGTTTTCTTAATTACTGATTTGGGTTATCTTTGTTATGATGACAGTACATAATACTTTTCAAGATACTAGTATTCAGCTTAAAGTGACATTTCATGGCTGAACTAGGTTAATTAGGCAAGTCATTGAATAAGAGTGGTTTGTTCTGTAGACATTTGAAAAAAATATTGCTAAAGTGGGTTAAAAATACTGACTTTAAATATTTTTAAAAAAATTAAAACTGCTTTTATTCTAGCTGAAATAAAACAAATAAGACTTTCTTCAGAAGAAAAAATATTATCGTAAATACTGTGAAACATTTAAGAAATATTTGAAAATAAAATTCACTTGAGGGCTAATAATTTTGATCTCTGTGCTTTGTTAAAGGGTTAGTTCACACAAATGTTGTCATAAATTAACCACCCTCATGTGGTTCCAAGCCCTGAGATCTTTGCTCATCTTCAGAATGCATATGAAGATATTTTAGATGAAATCCTGGAGCTCTCAACCTCTATAGACTGCAATGGTCCCAAGACATTGCAGAAAAATAACCAAACATTGTCAAAACACTCCACTTCATTTACAAGTATAATGAATAAATGTAATTGAAATTTGTGGGTGAACTATCCCTTTAAGTACAACAGAACACTTAGGCCCAATGCCAATTCTATTTTTGTACCCCTACCCCTTCCCCTTTGCCCTTACAACCGAGGGTTAAGGGGAAGGGCTTCAAAACTTACCCCTAAGAATTGGGACAGCACTTCAACACCTGCACACGTCATCATATGTCATCGCGATCTCTTGCTTCATATGAGATCAGACGATCACGACTGCTGGAGTTATTCCAGTTATTCCAGTATTATTTGGTGTTTATCTTCAGGAAATCACTGAAGGCGTATATTATGTTATCATAACGTACTAATGTGGCAATAAGGTCGTAACTGTACTGTGTATTTACACCGTGGCCATATTTATCTATGTAAACACACGAAAACAACATTAACATTATAGCAGACACTGTAAAAAGCTCATTCCCAGCCACTAGACATTACTGACAGGGTATTCAATGTCATCGTGTGTCAGAATGTTCTGGGACTGCTGTACTGGAGATGTGATTATGGATTATAGATCGCGAAATTTAGCGTTTTTTCTCGTTTGTTTTTTAAAGCATGACGGTAAAACACGAACGCGGTTATGAATATATTAAAACGTGTTAGTTTGTCGTAAAAATTCCTAATAGTGACAAAAAATACTAATTTGTGGATCTCCTTACTTCCGGGTTCAGCTATTCTGCCACTGTGACAGGTGCATTCTGGGAAATTTTCTTACCCCTCCATTTTAAGTGTGGTCCTGAAAAATCTTCGTTCGAAGGGTGGTATACCCCTTGCCCTTAGCCCTACGCCTTCAAGCTAAAGAGAACTGGGACACCACGACCCCTTGACGTGAACGTGCAAAACGAGGGGTAGGGGTAAGGGGAAGGGCTAAGGGGTAGAATTGGGATTGGGCCTTAGAGATGGACTGAAATTTCCGCCACCAGAAATGCCACAAAACCATTTTCAGAAGAAAGAAAAAGGGAAAAATTAAAAACAGTATTTTTTGGGAAATATCAACAAATACACATGATGTGACTTAAACACAAAGTTTCATAAAATATAGTACAATTAAACTCAAGGTAACGGAGCACTTCAAGTGTGACTGATTTTCAGGAAAATACAATAAACTGTAACTTTATCTCCTTACATTTGCTGTATTTTCAATTTAGCTTTAATGTCTCATTCTCACTAAAGTCCAGAAACATTTCACACATTGATGAATATTCTGTGTACTACATTCATTATATATAATGGCATATATAGTTAAAAGGGTATTTGGGTTTTCAAATTCTGCCTTTGCATGGCGTCTGCTTATTAGAGTGTTTTCTGTTCTCTGACAGATGCACAACACTGACAGAGGTTTACAAACACCTCATGTAATGCACTGCAACAGATGTTGAGGTCAACAAGCACATGTGTTTATATTACATAAACCTGTCTGACAATTATTTGTGTTCAGAAACTGAACACAGCAGAAATTGAAAATCTCTGCGAGTTAAAATATGAAAAGATGTTTAATTTCACCTGTATTATACTTCTATACCATGTCAGTCACACAAGCAAGTGTCATCACTTAAAGGGACACTTCTCCCAAAACAAAATCTCTCCCACTCACACTGCCCTCGTTCCAAATGTGTTTGAGTTTCTGTCTTCTGTTAACCAACAAAACAAGATATTTAGAAAAATGTTGGAAACATGTAACCATCGACTTCCATAGTATTTCATATCTTTTTAAAATTTTGCCTTTTGTGTTCAACAGAAAAAAAATAAAACTCAAAAGATTTAAAACCACATGAGGGTGTGTAAATTGTGAGTAACTTTTTTTTTTCCTTTTTGGGTGAACTAGCCCTTTAAGTGTGATTACTGTCTACATTTATTCAAATTATATATCCATATATATATATTAGGGGTTGCACCGACTAGTCAACTTTAATGCTCTGCAGTGTCGCGCTGCGCACATCATGTGGTTTGACCTGAACTACATGGCAGCTTTACACACGAAGGTGCTGCACTGAATGAAACTGCCATCGGATTATTTCAAGTATTTTTAAAATATAAGTAATGAACTTTGAGTGAACTTTAAACCCTCAAAGAGATGCCAGTTAGGTCGCTCCATGCAAAAAGTGCACAGACACCGTGAAGTGCGCAGCCACAGAGGTGTGACAAACTTTACAGTATGTGTAAGCATCGTCTTAGGTGATTGTGGTGAAGATGTGCAGCGAGGAGATTTCTGATAACCAAGATGAACCAGTAACTGCGAAAACGCTGGACTTGAGCAGGATTTTGAGCAGCTTTCAAGCGCGTACTAAAATATGCATCTGAGCAAGTCTCTGACAGTGTAATAAGGCTTGACGTTATAGCCTTTGTTTTCGTGAGTTGTTATGAACTAACTTCACATGAATCTGTGTGCTGAGGATGCATTATTTCTGAACTAAATTATCCGTTATTGTTACATTCTCAGTAGTACGTGTAGTGATCAATGTGTTGACTGCGTTTAATTAGCAGTTAAATTAGCCCGGGTGTAGGCATGGGACGATAACTGTTTTCAAGGTATACCGCGGTTTGGAAACGTCAAGGTTTTCATACCGCCAACGTTTTCTGCTATACCGTTCCTAAGATATGGGTAAGATTTTTTATTTACTTTTTTTTGATGTTGTTTTTTAGGTGTAAATTGTAAAGACATCTGTGTTTTTGAAACAAACGAAGACAGCAGAAGTCAATGATTCATTTGAATTATTTAGCCTGACATGTTTACTGCCCCAAAATACATAAAATGTTTTTCAAAATAAAAATACTTTAGGAGAAAAAGGTTTTGTTTTTTAGCCAGACATTTTAAAAGAATTTATTTTAGAAGAGTAAACAGAATACCGTCATACTGTGAAACCGTGATATTTTTATCCAAGATTAACATACCGTCAGAATCTTTTACCGGCCCATGCCTACCCCAGTGCTAATGTTGCATTATTAACGAAATGAAAGTGTTGACAATGCATTTGTTTTGCACTAAAATTTGTCATTGGTAATATTGTCCATATGGTGTATATATTTACTGCAAATAAATCGCAAATTGTGGCATGTTACAAAACATTTGCGTCTTGTATTGATGACGTCACCAGTGACTAGTCGACGTTGACTCAACTTTGATAAAATAAAAGTCGACTTTCAAAAAACGTTCAACCCCTAATGATATATCATTTAAAAGGTTTGGTGGTTGACAGACACATTTAAAAAAAAAAAAGCTGAAAATATGAAAATAGAAGCCAACTGCAACTATCAAAAAGTATAACAGATACAGAAAACAATGCAATATATACAAGTAGCAGTCAACTACACAGACCACAAAAACAGAGCACACAGACAGACAAGGAAAATATGTTTTAGTACAATCTCACCTATACTTATCCTGAACTTTCTGTTTGATATCTTGCAAAGAATCCTGGGAGATATCTCTCTCTAGATAACCCGAGAGCACCTCTGTAGCGTTCTCCAAATCAGCCTGATTGTTCTGAAACATACGAGAAATGCATTTAAAGGGACAGTTCCCCTTAAAATTAAAGTTGTCATCATTTACGCTTCCTAAGCATGCGTTTCTATCTTCTGTTGAACACAAAAGTAGATATTTTAAAGAATGTTGGTAACCGGTACCCATTTCTTCAATAGTTTATATCTTCCTACAATGGATTAGAGGTCTTTACAGAGAAAGCGAGACCCGAAAAAGTAGATATTTTGAAGAATGTTGGTAACCGGTACCCATTTCTTCAATAGTTTATATCTTTCTACAATGGATTAGAGGTCTTCACAGAGAAAGCGAGACCCGAAGTGACCCATGTGAGTGTTTGTCAGGTCTAATAATTTAAAAAGTCAATTGGGTCCGGATCGGTTTCATTCACGTCAGCTCATACTAGTTACTCATCAAATTATCTGACCAATTAAACGCTTTCTAGTATCTGACATGCCCCGCCCCCTTCAAGAGGCTTCTCATTTGATGCGCTTGGACTCAACCACTCTCACTAGCAGAGCGGTGCTAAAAGGACATGCTATGGGCTGTTGTTTTAAAGGGGAGGTGCTACTGTATGTCCCACCTTCTCTTCATGTTTCAGTTGGGATTACGTCAAACATCGAACACAAAAATGCACATTTCAAAGCACTTCACGAGACCTTCAACAGCAAAAAAAAAAGCTATCTTAAAACTTTTCTAGACTTGAGCAGAAGAGGATTTCCCACTCACCTCGAAGATGATGGACTGGTTGTTCTTTTTGAGGTAGAAGGCGAAGACGTAAGTGAACATGAGCGTGGAGCGGCACTGGCACAGCACGTCCACGGCCTTCTTCAGGAACTGCACCTCGATCCACGACATGTTGTGCTGCTGCATCTCCTCCATCTTCTGCTTGACCTGCGCGTACAGCTTGTGCTCGAAGCGCAGACTCTGCATGTGGTTCATGTAGCGGTTGCAGTAGAAGAGGTAGCGCTGAAGGGCTGCACGGGAACGCTGAAATGTGCAGACAACATCAGTGTACTGGCCTTCATGTGGTTACCAGATCTACCCCCCACCGCCACAGAATAAGACATGCTTTCCTGCTACAGCTATTTTTAGTCTTTTTGACCCCCCCAAAAAAAACTTAAGTGACAAAGGTGACTAGAGATGTTAATTTTCGCAGATTAACATGGTTGACAGATTCAGTGTTTACATAAAGGATCAATTAGTGGATTTAATAAAGCAAGACCTGTGTACTGCTATGACAGATTCTAATAACGATACTCAAAGCAAACAAAGGAATATGTTTTACTGATAATAAAAAGCTAGTAGGATTGTAAAAACAATAAGCGATTGTTTATTTAATAGAACTTTTAATTATTAATAATAATATTAAGGACCATGAATAGCGGTGTCCTCACGATACGACCATAGACTGTAAAAGATATGGATGTAGTATCAGTGAAGTCACCCATAGGTTTCTGAAGAGCGAAAATGAAGCATGGCCAACCGTTGCCATTTTGCTCCATCGCTCCAACTGGGGGTGACCAAACAAGGGCAAAGAGGCGGAGCGTGGGCGGAGCTACAGATGCCTGCTAGTATTTTGCTTAGACAGGCTTTCTTTTGGTAGAAACACTTAACACTTCATTACCTGCGACTCGTTTGTGTTCTGACCACCTGTTCTGGGTTGTACACTATATCAATAAAGTGTTTAGTCTTTTAAACACTTTTGTAATACATTGAGCCACTAAACATTGTTCTTATGACGTTTTTCAACAGGAGGAAAATACGAATTCCTTCCAAAGACAACAGATATAGTCTGTGTAAGTAAATGCAAGGCTATTGATGAAATCCAGGCATAACAGTGTGACAACGCTTCAGACGACTGTTCTAGAGTCTACAGCTAATCAATCTGTCAGATTCTGGAGTGCTTTACAGGTCTAAAGAAAAATATAAATGATCAATTATCTTAAATTAAACAAATACATTTATAGATATGGTGTATAAGTATATAAGAATTTCACTCACCTGGGAATTGGAGGCCATTTAAATGGTTTGTGAGCACAATTAAGTGCACAGCTTGCCATACTATCTGATAATTGTGATAAAATAATTCCAAAAAGCAACTGACTGTGTAAAGCCACATATAACAAAACAAAAATAAGTTGTATATGCCGACTTTAATAACTCGACGCAATATAACTCAGAAGAGTGGGAACGAAGCACAAGCACAGGCAGAACGATCTGAAGATTTAACGTACAAAGATTTGACATACAATACTATCTTTTTGATATAGTCCAAGTGTGTGCAAGCTCTTTTAGTGCAAGATTAATTAAACCCCGGAGTTACAGGGAGTCATTTTTACCAACAGTGATCAGATTATATAACCAAAATCGTGCTAGATGAATCGTGCTGAACTGTAATAGTTATTAGATATGGACAAGTCTTTACCCGTTGTTTTTGGAGCTTAGGTGTGCAGTGTGTATGTAATTCTACTATTGTTTATATATATATATATATATATATATATATATAACTTATTTTATCTATTTTTAGTATGGAAAATTCTGCTGTGAAGTGAATTTCCCTTTGGGGATTGATAAAGTCAAACAAACAAACAAAACTAATTCAGCAGGAGGTGCCAATAAAACAGCGGGAATAACAGTGTGCAGTAAACAAAGCAGTGTGAGGACAAATCTAGCAGGATCTTATTGATGTCATAAACTACACTGCACCCCAATATGCACAGATTAAATTCAGGCAAACTTTAGCATTCAACTAATCAAAAATTAGACAAAACTTAATACCTTGTAAAAGAGCATTTAACACTTTAAGGACATTCAATTTTTCCTAATTGATTTATTCATATTTTAATACTTTAAGACCCCACAGACACCCTGTTATTGCTGCAGTGCAACATGGAACTGTCAAGCAGACAAACCAACCAACACTAAAGAAACCCTGTCAAATGGTGTATTTATTTTTCTGCAATTCCGTCATCTTTATTATAGTAATTCAAGCCGATTTTCCACTGAGCGGTACAGCTCGGTTTGCATTTCCACTACCGTTTAGAACAGGCATGTCCAAAGTACGGCCCGCGGGCCAATCATGGCCCGCAGTCAGATTTCATACGGCCCGCAGATTCCATCTCATAATGTGTTATTTATGGCTCGCTAGCTCTGTTAGAACAAATAAACCAAGGGAGAGTAACCAATAGCATTAGAGATAACAAGTAAACCAAGGCCCGCCCCAAGACAAAAATCGAAACAGTTTGGCAGAGAAGAGCCAGCGAGCGAGCGGAGAGAAGTGAACGCGCGCGCGGTGCAGGCATGACCTCACTCGCGAGAGCGTACATCGTGCGCACAGATGATGATGTGCGCGCGAGGCCCGTTTCCTCGAGGTGGATCAGTTCAGCGCGCGCGTGAAGATCTCGCGCTTAGGACTGTAATTTGCTCGCGATTCACTTTCTGTTTAAACATCACAGCTGCGCTCGATTAATTTTGGCATTGATTTGTCGCCATATATAATCTTCCTGTAGTTGTTATGCAAACTTTGGCTTCCTGAAAGACCTTTTAGAAGGCAAGAGCAAAATTCACTTTTTTTTTTTACTTTAATGATAACAGACCACTTTGCATTACTTATAACTCCTGTTTAAAATGTTCATGAGGCAAAGATAGATATCAAACTCATAGAAATGTAAGGTATTCTATACAGTTTGTTTATCTGACTCTTCAGATATGAAAGAAAGGCATAATTGTGTGTTTAGAGTTGTTCATGCCTGAGTGGCTTATATTTGGTTATATCGCCATTTGAAAAATAAAGGTAATTGTGACAATGCAAATAGTTTTATAACAGTGTGTATTTTCATAAAACTTTTGTGGTGAAAAAAATGTCAGAAGGAACTATTGGCCCCCGGGCATCTTCACTTTATCAAATTTGGCCCTCTTTGCAAAAAGTTTGGACACCCCTGGTCTAGATAAAGAGACATGGACATTAGAACTCTAGAAACACAATTAGTAGTTAGTTGCTACTTTTTAATCAAACAACAGAAATATCACATTTTCCTTTGAATGGCAAGAGAAGGCCAGCCAGCTCAATTATACCATGCAGAGTGATGTGTAGAAAACTTACAGTCCATAATCGAGGCACCATGATACACAGCATCCAGCTAGGAATGAAATGGAGCATGTTCCAATTGTCCAGTATTAGTTCTAAAAAGTCACATTTTTTCATCCCTAATAAAATAGAATATACATAATTGCTTAAAGCCGCAGCTAGGATTTTAAAGTAAATAATAATAATGGCATCAATACATATCCTTGGTGGAATCCCATAAACCAGTGGTTCTCAAACTGTGGTACGTGTACCACTAGTGGTACACAAGTTTCCTTCTAGTGGTACGCGGAGGAATTTCTGAATAATTAAAGTTAAAAAAAAAAATCTGCCTTGTTTTTGAACTGTGCAGTGCTTAAGCTGCTTCATTAGGCCTACTATGCTACTGTATCGGTTATTATGGTGGTACTTGGAGAGACAATTTTTTTCCGAGGTGGTACTTGGTGAAAAAAGCGTGAGAACCACTGCCATAAACAATTCTATTTATATGTCTGATTTGACACCTTGCGCTTTTGCACACAGTGCAGTTCTTTGCTTTAAACCACAGTGCAACAGTCTTATAAACCAACACTTCTAAGGCTAGCTAAAAACTTTCATGGTTCAATGGTAGTTAAATAAATAAAAGCATGCTCTCGGTGTTCTTTTGCTATGCTAGGGACCCCACAAGGTCATTTAAGATTAAAAAAAATTCTAATAATTTAACTGGTATATTAGTGCTGTTCCTCACCC
>CAIGQQ010026288.1:16167-27053 GCA_903798035.1 Danio albolineatus | reverse complement strand
TGTGTGTGTGTGTGTGTGTGTGTGTGTGTGTGTGTGTGTGTGTGTGTTTATTATGTGTGTTTAGTGTATGTGTGTGTGCTGATACCGGGTGTGCTGACGGGCTGTCTGGTAAAGGACACATTGAAGGCGGGCTCGTCACTCAGCACTGATGGATACATGCGTCTGCGAATGAAGAATCCAGCACCGCAGCAGAAGAACACGCCCATCATCAGCAGCAGCCTATCAGAGAGCAGCATAGCCATGAAGGACACGCCCACCACTGATCCAAGTAAATACTGCTTGCACTTTAAAATGTTAGATTATAAGTTAATTGTTAGTTAAATTACACACACACGCACACACACACACACACACACACACACACCTTTCCCAGATTATTCTACCGTAATAATTTAGGTTGTGTGTGTTCTAACTGATCTCAAATCAGTTTCATAAAGAGGAGGAGCTGTAGTTACTGAATGACACGTATTAAAAGTCTCTCCTACCAGAAGTACCAGAGTCTCTGTATGGAGAGAGCCCTGACACAGCAGCGGGTTCCACAGCAGTCCTCATACGAGCGGCATCTACACACACACACAGAGAGAGAGAGAATTTTAAATAGTTATAAACCAGTCATAAAATATTGTTTTTTTTTAATTATTGTTTATCCTAAAATGTTGATTGTTATATTATTATTATTATTATTATTAATATTATTATTATTACCACTGTCATTTGTTTTCATATGCTATATTTAATGTCAACATTATAAGTGCTTTGGCAGTACATGAGTATAACTTGTTCCCAGTTCTCGTTGTTCTCGTTCATTTAATGGTTTAAAAGAGCAGCAGGAACATTCTTCAAAACATCTCTTAGACTTCTCTGTCAATATTTTTACTCAAATTACATTCTTTTTCCCCACATTTTCTCTCAAAATGAGGAGTAATGATGAGTGAGTGAGCTGATGTGACGTGTGATGCTGTGAGAGTCCTCAGGGTGAACACTGCTTCATTAACCACTGAAGGTGCACAACATCTGTAATTAAAGCTCCTCATTAGCAGAAGAGCTTTAAAGTTTCTGCCCTTTAGTTTAACGAGCGTGACCCTCTCATATTTACAGCAACACTCTCTACACTGACGGAGATTTATTTATTTATTTTTTTTATTAATCTTTTTTTAATTTAAGCTGAAAAAATAAAATAAAGATCTATTAATTTCAAGATACACAGATGAAACTGAATCAAAGAAAAATAATTAGTTACAGTCTTAGCTAAAATAAATTGACTGAACAGTTTAAACATCGCTAAATAACATTAAAATATTGTATAATAATATATTGTTAAATTATTATATTGTTGTTGTTTTATCCAGTTATATGTTTTGACAGTCCTGTTACTAAAATCTTGATTAAATCATCATTATCAAAGTAATCACTCGCCATCGTTGAAATATTGAAGTGTTATTTTAATCCAGCAGTAATGGGTTTACACACAAACATGTATTACAGTGCCATTTTTGTGAATGTTTTCTACACATTTGTATTTGCTAACATATATCTCATTGTTTCTGTGGATTGTTGACATTCAGAGATCGCTCCTGAGTCCTGAGTTTGTGACTGTAATGTCTTTATTATTATCCTTTGCTCTGTGTTTCTGCCGGCTGTTGTGCTGCCACCTGTGGGCCACACTAGACACTGCACTGCAGGAGAGTCACTCTCAGCTGAACCCAATCAGCTAGAAGCAGGCCAGTGGCTACAGACACATGTTCAAATGCTCTGGAGGACTGTAGTTTATTTGTATGTTTTGCAGCCAAGAATAAAACTCAAGCAAGTGTCCTGCGTCTCCAAACAACACCTGGAGGAACAGGGGATTCAGCAGGAGTTCTGTCTTACAGTTACAGCGGACGGGGATTTGGAGGAGGAGAACTCCAGTCTAACAGGTATTTATAGTTCTGGTCACAGTGTCGTGATGTTTGTTGAATCGTGCTGTGTTTAAATGATCATCTTTTCCACATTACACAGAACAACACTAAATGACACCGTGGTTAAGCTTTATGTAGAGAAGACAACACTCTTTACTCTTCACACTTCTGCTTTCAGAGTCTCCTCGAGTATCATCATCATCATCATCACCGCAGTACAGTGTCTGTGAAGATGGCGAAGCAGACGCAGCATTCACAGAGAGAGACAGAGGTATGATCATTTAAGCTCATTTATGACTGGCTTGTGTTATTGTACAGGTGTAAATGCACACGCTCATTTACTGTACATGCATGGTAAAGCAGGGCAGGATCACATTACTTCCATTAGGATTTCAGGATTGCTCTTGATGTCTCATTTCATGTTGGGTAAACAATACTGCTAGGAGTTGTATTATTATTATTATTATTGGTAGTAATAGTATTGGTAGTAGTTGTATTATTATTATTATTAGTAGTAGTAGTGATAGCAGAGGCGTAGCAACCGAGGAGGACGTTCCCTTCACTTTTAGAGAGAGAGCGTTTAGAAACAGATGATTAATAATTATATGAATGTAAACTTTTGGAGAATAATAATAATGTTTATTTATATTGCGCCGTTCTAGAGCTCGAGGACACTTTACAAAGAATGTTTAAAAGAGATAGTCCGGACAGACATTGAAAAAAAACAGTAATGAAGTAGAGAGAACATTAGTTTCACAAACATACAAAAAGTCAAGTATGACCAACTGGAAATACAGAACTCGACCAGACCTAGGAGACAAACATGCAGAGTACAGGTGGATCAGGGGTCAGTCTGTCCAATCAGTGGTGTGACGTTCAGAAAACACAAGTGTTTATAAGTAAAGATTGAAATTCTGAGATATTATTAACCGAACGGAGTGAGTGGATCTCATTCAGCTGTCCCCCACACTGTTCAAATGTCTGCTATGCCCCTGAGTGGCAGTGGTGGTAGTTATAGTTGTTGTTGCTGCTGCTAAAGTTGTTGTTGTCGTCATTTTTAATGTCATTATTATTATCATTACATTATGATTGTTGTCATTCCACATCACTAGTTGGTGTTGATCTGTTTTATTTCAGTCTACATTATTCACCTCAGTTTTTGATATTCATGACCTATGATGCGTTCTGCTGTTATTCATATATATTTTCCCCAAAATAGCTTCTGCGTTTTTTGTGTAGGCTTGTATTTTACAGTGCTTTAAAAATACTCAAAAATGTCTCTGTCAGTGTTTTCAAACTATTATATTTGATTTACAAAAGTCGCACAAGTGGCAATTTCACATCCGTCACATCCATAAAGGAGCCTTCTCCTTTTGATGAGCATCAATATTTCTTATTTATGTAACTTGACTTGTCCACTCAGTACCTTTACACACATGTTTCTGTCATCTCTGTTCTTGTCCTCTATGTGTATGTGGCTCAGTGTAATCTGTGTACCTCTTTGCATAAAAAACAAAACAAAAGCAATATTGCTGAATGCTTGGAGAAATACAGTAATGATGTTTCTGGTTAGACCATATTTCGACTGTTCTCTTTACTGCTACTATCTGTAAGAAACTTTGCAACCTCATGTGAACTAACAGCTGTTAGACTGTGTGTCTAACATTAAGATGAGTACAGTAACGCTCTGCTGACGCTCTACACTGCCTTTACATATCCCCAAATGAGCAGTTTAGCATACTTTATGACTCCTGTTTTTAATTTCCCTGTTTATTTCTGCTTTTGAGTTGCATTATGGGAGCTTTATCTTTCTTCTGACAATGTTTAACCTAGAACTCTTGACCTTAAAAAGCCCTGGTCACACTGCACTTAGTCCCCATAGACTTCCATTCATACGCTCGCAAATGCATCAGACCGGAAACACAAGCTCATGCGTCAAGTTTCGCAGTTTACTGCGGAGCAAAGTTCAAGCGAACTCGCAACACGTGACTGCCTGAGACTAATGAAAGATCAAATACCACAAACTTTTAGCGTGTACATGGTGTTTGAGTGTATGAATGTGTGTTTTAATATGTGTGTGTGTGTGTGTGTGTGCACCTGCTCCAGCATCATGTCATGAACCCGTGCTTCTCTTCATCCTCCAGTAGTGTTTAATGTTAATGAGCAGATGCAGAATGACCCGAATGTAATGTCTGATGTTCAAACCAATGAGAACACACACTGAGAGAAACCCAATCACTGACCCCAGACCAGCACAAACCACCACAGCACTGTACTTACATGAAGAAGATGGGGTATCCTCCCTCAGAGTACCAGCAGTACTTCTTAGCTTCTACACACTGCAGAAACAGAGGAGACAGACATTTACCTCAGTGAATATCATCTGTAACCACTGAATGAGTTACTCTTTTATATATACACAGATATATATATCTATGAACAGCGAGTCAGCACACACGCTCTGTAAATACACATCATTCTGATTTCTGAGTATATCAGTGACACTTAACATGATTTATTTTATGCCATAGAGGTCAGTATATTGTGTTTAAATATGTACTTATGAGTGTATATGTGTTTAAAAACACGTCATTCGTTAAAATATGCATCACAAATCAATTAAATCACACATCATACATTCATAACAAACATATAATGCATCAGTTTTGATTCCAGCACTGGTAATAATCATAAATGCTATCATATTAGGAGGATCATGTGACTCTGGATCCTACAGTTAGGTGTAGTTTTAGGATGACATCGGCTCATAAACACAATAAAGCTCAGCTCATCTCCATCACACACACACACACACACACACACACACACACGGGGGTATTGGTGGTTATAAGGAGCTTATCTGCATAATGTTCTGGCAACCGAAACCAAACGTTTCCATAACGTTCTAGGAACTAAGTATTGTTATCATTGACGAACCTGAGATATAAATAAGCTCTTGCTATATAGTCTGATCTGGACGGTCCATGATTAGCAGAACGTCCAGCTGAAGATCAGAAAGGTCAGAGTTTGAGGGACACTGCAGCTCTCCTCCAGTAGCCCTTCAGCGCAGCCGCATGATGATAATAACAACAACGCAGGCTTTAAAGCTGGATCCAGTGTATTCAGCAGGGAAATCAGCCTCGCGTTCACATCTGCTGTTTGTCAAGAAACACACACACTCACTAATGGCTGGCTTTACATCCACTCGGGACCGCCATTAAGACACAAAGTACACCAGGAAACGCAAGCGCTCCATTTGTTCCCGGCTGGAGACTCGGAGAGAGAGAGAGGTGCTCATCTGACGGAGCCGGCGTTAATAATAACATTAATCTGCATCCTATAGTAGTGTTCTCGCTCTGCTGACTTAAAGAAACACTGCTCTCTTTGGGGGAGAAACATGCTCATTTAACAGCTCTGTGGATTATCATCATTACTGAAGCCATTCAGTTTATCTCTGAGTCTAGCAGGAGCACTTTTAGCTTAGCTTAGCTTAGCATACATCATTAAATCGGATTAGACCATTAGCATCTCATTCAAAAATGAACAAATTGTCCAATTTAAAGTGGACCTATTATCATGTATACAGCAACTCAAAAGACGCGAGCGTATCGGTCAAACACTAAGGGCTGTATTTTAATGATCTAGGCATAAAGTCTGAAGTGCAGGGTGTGAAAGCATTAAGAGCGTATGGTCTAACAGGGTTGAGCTTATTCTCTTGATGAGTTCTGGGTGTGTTTTCAGAATAATCAGAGTCTCATCTCTCGTTCCCTTTAAAGCTGGATTTATACTTTCGCCTGGCGCCGCATCGAGCGCCTCCGCTGAGTGCCCGTGCACCTCGCGAAACGGACGAGGCTTTTATACTCGCTGCGTTCGCCGTTGTGATATTCTTTAAAGCAACAGGGGGCGCTCAAAAGAAACTGACCGTAAAGTCAGACAGATAAACAGAGAAGAAGAAAGTTTCAGGAACTACGTCATATCATTAATATTATTGATGTTTATTAAACTAGTTATTTTTATTATTTTTATTAATTATTTTAATGATTATAAAGATTTTTGTAACCATTCAAGATTTGATTAATCAAACTTTGATGCTTTACTTGCTTTTGTTCATATCTCGGACAGTTTTACCTGTTAAAGTGTATTAAAATATTAATGACAACAGAACATGGGTTCCTCTACTAATATATATTTTTATTATGGCAAGAATATAAGCAAAAAGTACACTTACTTAATAATACAGATTTTTTAAATTTATTTATCCGCTCCACAATTCACACAGTACTGTCTGGCTAGTTTCTGTCCTCTTCTCATGCTAAAAAGACAATAATAATCCAACATTCCTGACCATTATCACCATAAAGCCTAGAAAAACAGCATCATGTTGTAAACCGATTGGGTCAAATATTCCTGTCCAGTTATCAAAGAAATAATTTGTTACTTCATTATAGTTTTGTAACTATTAAATTGTTTTAAATTCAACTGTAATATATACAGTGTTAAACCTGTGACTGCTGGAAAACATATTCAGTAATGGTGTATCTGTGTCTCCATTGGCCTCTTCTAGCTTTAATAAACTCATCTCTCAGGTTTTTCCAAACCTTTTAACAAAAACGTTCCTCCTTTCTCACTGCTGTTGCAATTTCTAGCCAAGAATGATTGATCATCTGGTTATCTGATCACTGATCATGAATATGTCTGTAGAGGCGTACCTGTTTCAGACAAAATCTCTTCAGTGTTTCATATACAACTCATCTCAGACGCGGCGCCGCGTGCACTGTTTGTTTGAGTCTGAAAAAACACCCTGCGCTCCGCCAGCCGAAATCATGTCGCGCGCACCCAAAGCCAACATCTGCAAACTCCGCGATGACGTCATATTTCCTGCACGCACTCAAGTGAACTAGCGGACGCGTCGAGTATAAACCAGGCTTGAGAGTCAGCTGCGTCGCTCCATGGTGCGTTTGATAAAGAATGAGCCTCCTCCAATCGGCCTTAACTTTCTCTTCCTCTCTTCCGTGGATAAGGGAACGGTGCTGTACGCACAGACATCCGTTAGCCTACATAATTAATTTAGTTTGTTAAGCACAAAGATTTGATCAAAACTATTTCTAAACTCAGCTCTAATCTCCAGCAGAGGAATAACTGAGCAATAATAGTGAAGAGTTATATCCAAACACCCCAAACTGCCCATGTGGTCTACAACCTGACAGCTGGACAAATCTAAGCTTGTTTTTAATAAAACAAATATAAAAATGCAAATAAGCAGTTGTTGTATCCCGTATTTTTATATTCCAGTGTTGACAGGTATAGTTTAATCACTTGCTTTTCTGACACACAAAGCCTACTCTATTGCGCAGTAAGCAGATCTAATTTCTAATTTAAATATGTAAATCCAATTCATATATTTAAAATACAAGTTAATGTTTTCAAAGATATACAAATAAGTCATATATAAATGCAACATGTATTTCAAAATTAATCATAAAGAGTTTATATGTCAATACAATGGCATATGGCCTATATTTATGAGCTCCAATGAACTTTACAGGTTCTGATGAATAGGCTACTTTATGATAATACTATACATTCAAGTACAGCAGTTTTTCTAAGAACAGTGACATTTTTAATTAACTTTTAAAAGCACATTTTAGTTTAAATGTTGATATTTTATTTTTTTTTACCAGTAAGCACAGTAGTGTTAATGTTCAGACTATTTATAATTGTTAAAATGTCTGACAATAATAAATATTCATAATAATATGAATTAGTTTGCCTTGTTTTTGAACTGTGCAGAGCTGTAGCTGCTTAATTAGGCCTATACGCTACTCTATTTCAATATTGATCATTATGGTGGTACTTGAAGAGATAATTTTTTCTGAGGTGGTACTTGGTGAAAAAAGCTTGAGAACCACTGATTTAAAAGATTTGGAAAAATGCAAATCATGCAATTAAATGCAATTTGCATGTGTGTATTGCACCATGGAGGTCATGCCGAGCGCTTCGATATGATCTAGTGCAGTGGTTCTCAACTGGTTTGGCCACGGGACCCACATTTTTACATGGTCATCAAGCCGCGACCCAATATTTTATTGTTGCATTTAACAAAATGTATCAAATTATAGAAATATTACAAAGTAAAAACGATAAATACTGTAAACAGCGGTTAGGGTAGAGAAATGTTCAATTACCGAACTAAACTGAACTGTTGTCGCGCGCGCAATTCAAAATAAAAGTCCGGTATAAGCAAAATAAATAATAATTATTATTATTATTATTTTGACCACGCACTCCGCGACCCACTAAAAATGTTCCCGCAACCCACTTTTGGGTCGCGACCCACCAATTGAGAAACACTGATATAGAGTACTGCAGCATAACTGTTTATAGATACAGAACGAGGAAAGCAAACACAAAACTCCTCATGATAGACCAGTGCATGAGTGTTCATATCAATGCTGTGTACAGCTATGAGTGTGTGTGAGTGTACAGCAGCGGTCCGGCTCTAATGACCACATCATTACACTCAGAGAATGTGTGTGTGTGTGTGAGTGTGTGAGCACAATATTTTGCATTTAATTGATGTTATGCAACAGTTAATGAGAGAATAAGCCGGCGTATTGATTCATCAGAGGATTTATGAGCAAGTGTGTCTCTCTCCTCTGACGGGCCGCTGTAATAATGGAGTAAAACAGCTTTACTGTAACCACAAACGCAGTAGCGCTGCTGTACAGTAAAGCTGAGTGACGAGCTCTGAAATGCAGATGCTGCACTCATCAAAGGCTGAGAAGTTAAATGAAGGAGGCAGTCTACAGCTCAACAACTACAGGCATTACCTCTGCACACACACACACACACACACACACACACACACACACACACATACTACAGTCCTTTACAGTAAATACTGTAAATATATATATATTATAGTATCATTCATTCATTGTCCTCCAGCTTACACTGTAAAAAATGCTGGGTTGCACACAATCGATTTGTGTTGGGACAACATGAAGGAACAAGTTAGCACATTTATTTTTACAAATTTTATTAGATTGAACATAAAATTATCAAGTTGACCCAAAAAAACCCTCAAATTGTGTGGTTTCAGCTCACTTTAAATTAGTAGTTTGAATCTAACACCAATTTTTTTTCTTGAGTGTCCCATACACTCAAAAATGACTTTTGCTTGTTTAAACTACTTATTTAAAATTAGTTGAAACAACACAATTTTTTAGGTTCATTTTGGGTCAACTTGATGATTTTATGTTCAATCCACTTAAATTTGTAAAAACTAACGAACTAACTTGTTCCTACATGTTACCCAAACACAAATTGATTGTGTGCAACCCAGCATTTTTTACAGTGTAGTCCCTTATTTATCAGGGGTCACCACAGCGGAATGAACCACCAACTATTCCAGCATATGTTTTACACAGCGGATGCCCTTCCAGCTGCAACCCAGTTAACAATAGTGAGCTGATAAACTGTAATAAATACTGTAGTATACTTAATATTTTTACTATAGTAACCCTCGGTGTATTGTAGTATAATACACCCTATAGCAGTACAAAACAACTGGGTCATTTGTTTATATTAATATAGTTGTTGTGTTACCATAGCAACTGCACAATCACCACAACATTTAAAAAATTGCTATAGTATGGCTCAAAAACTACATATTTACTATACATTACTATAGTATTTTTCGGAATGGATGGATACTTTACCACAAATAAATAAACAACACAAACACAAACACACACACACACACACTGATCCAGCTATTTTGCTGCCATTGTGTGAACATGCAGAGTGTACAAAAGGCCTCAGAGCTGATCCAACAATGACAACTCAGATGATGCCAACAACACAACAAAGAAATATAATAGAGTACACACACACACACACACACACACACACATCTGAATATTTCATTTCTGCTCAACCTTCAGTCTGCAAAAACAGATCCAAACCCACAGCCTCATCCAGAAAATCCCCTCATCTTTACAGGAGCGCTCTTGTCATCTGCTGGAGTGTGTTTTGTTGTAGGAGAAGCGCAGACACAAAGGCGCGCGCGCACACACACACACACACACACACACACACATACACAGAGAGAGCTGTACTGCAGAAATGATGAAGTTGTAGTCGTGAAATGCAGAATATGATGTGTCCGTACTGACCTCCAGCAGTGCCAGCAGCAGCACCGCCGCCGCTCCGCCGCCCCTCATGGCGCACCGGCGGGCAGGAGCACCGTCAGCAGCGGCCGCTCATAGCACCGCACACACCGAAACACCGTCAGCAACGGCCGCTCATAGCACCGCACACAGAAACACCGTAAACACCGTCAGCAGCGGCCGCTCATCGCACCGCACACACCGGACAGCGAGCGCTCAGTCACCGCATCCACAGCCGCCGGGAGTGCGTGTATGTATGTCGGGGAGCGGAGGAGCAGGACAGCGCAAACATCTCCGGCTCTCTAGCAGTCACACACACACACGCACGCAAACACACGCGCACGCGCACAATTCCTTTGGAGAAAAAAAATAGCACACAGTAATCATCTGCACTGCACTGTACTTCATATTACATTATACTCTGCGTGTACTTTTAATAACATTAATTAACATCGATTTACAGGCTACTGTTGCCTAGAAATATAAAGTATCTGGATTTAAAGAGACTTTTCAAAACGTCTTCAAATATATGAAATATCCTGGACACTGTAATGATGACCCACAGGTAAAACACATTGAATATGTCTGCTGTGGTGATTCTACAGTTGCTATGGTAACAGCAGTAGTAATTGATATGTTGTGGTGATTGATTCTACAGTTGCTAGGGTAACAACAACAATAATAACTGATCTGTTGTGGTGATTTTACAGTTGCTATGGTAACAGCAGTAGTAATTGATCTGTTGGGGTGATTGATTCTACAGTTGCTAAGGTAACACATCAACTATAGTAACTGATCTGTTGTGGTGATTCTACAG
>CAIGQQ010026285.1:0-10562 GCA_903798035.1 Danio albolineatus | reverse complement strand
TATATATATATATATATATACACACGTGTCTGTGAAATTGTAAAATTTGGCCCAGGACAACATTTTGTTTTTTGCATCTGGCCCTCGGCCCAAAAACTTTGGACACCCCAGATAGCAAGCCGACATTGAATCAATGTTGATTCTTGGTTATAAGCGTCAGTATCAGTCGTCGATCAAATTTCGACATTGAATCAACATTCTGTATTTGGTCGGTACGTCGGAAGGTTATTACATCGAGAATAAAACATTGATTCAATGTCGAAATGAAGTTGACTCTTCAACAAAGCCTACCCGACGCATCTGGTCGAAATCATAACATCGGTTCGATGTTGAAACTTGATCGGAGGAGTCGGAGTCGGTTCTTGCGCGTGCTCATCATTTGAATCAATAACGGACGAGGCAACGGACGGACCGGTAAACTAAAGGTAAGTAAGTTATATTCGACGTTTCACGTGTTTTATTTGTCCCTTTCCCCAAAAAAAAATGTGTTAAATGTAACTTAAGATGTATAAATTAACACTTTACCACTTCCTATACGTTTTTAGTAAGCCTAAATGCCGCCCTGCAGATACCCAAGCCATTGACAGCAGCTAAGCTATAAAGGTAAAAGAAAAGCTGTTTTTGGTTATTTAATTGGCGATTTCAACACAATTAACTTTGCTTTATGATTTCATTGCTTTTTAACCTGTGTGAAAATATAAGATGATATGTCAAATCGACTTGGAATGATCCTAAAAACATTGCCCCGGCTAAAGGCTAAGTTAACGTTATGAGAAACGGTTAGCATATAACATTACGTATCATCGATCTAACGTTAAACGATATTTATAACACGTTATAATGCTAACGAAATGAATCGCTGTCGGTTCACTGTTTTGTTGCTATATGTGTTTCTACATTTAGTGATGAACTCCACGCCGGGGACGCTCCACAGCATTGAATGAGAAAAGCTGCGCAATCTCGTAAGTTGCCCACTCCATCTGTCGCCAGTCAAGTTAGTTTGTGTTTTCGTTGGTCCTGTTTCTGATTTCCTTTGTTCACAAACCATGCATGGTTGTGTTTTTTTCAGATTGTTGTGCTATGTTCTGGTGTGTATGTTTTTATTTTCCTGTTTATTAAAATTAATTTTGTCTACATGCTCCTTTCTTGATTGAGGTTACTGCAGTTTACTAAAATTAAGCTTTTTAGAATTTCACAAGAAAATGAAAACCAAACAAGATCATTGAATTTCTCACAAAATACCATGTTAACCTAATATTCTGATTGAGGAGTTAAAAACTGTGGCAATTTTATGGTACTGATACTGTGGATTGAACTTAAAATTTATCTTGGAAATTTACTTTGTAATAGTAGAGACCAGGTGAGATTTCCTACTGAGTAACATGTTTTTTTTTCTTCTTAATTTTTTTCAAGTGGCAGTTTCTCTGGAATCTCCAGTTGAAGACATCAAGATCTTTAACCTGTGTCAGACTGGACAGACGTCTATTCCAGTTCTGCCTACACCACACTAATCTCACTGCTTATGTATGGATTACTGACTATACATGTTCTCTGAAGGTATTATTGAAGCAAAACAGCCCCCATGACTCAATGTTTTTTTTCTCTCTCTCACAAACACCTAACAACTGGTTGTGCTTACAGTACAGTGTACTGACAATGTTTAAGCCATTTTTATGGTTGTAATAAATACATTTTATTTTTACAAAAAAGTAATTGTCACAACATGATGGACATTTCAGTTTTAATTAGAATGAGAATTACTCAACAGGGCTGAGCACTAAGGATTTTTTTACTGGCCTGGTGTGAAATTAAGGTGGAGAACAGGAAGTAAGTAAAAATAAATAGGAGGTATAAAATAAAGTCTGTATTTTTTCAATTCATACCATATTACAAAGGTAAAATTAATAGAGATGTTATGAACAGGACAGAGTTTTCTACTGAACTAAAATATATTTTCCTACCATTTAGGCGGTAAATACTATAAGCTACTCACATGAAAAAAACCTATAGTAAAAACTATAATGTTTTTGAACAATACTATTGCTAATTGCTTGAATTACACTGTTGTAGTAATTGTATGGTTGCTGCGATGCAACACAACTGTAGTAATAAACAATTATCCAATAGACTATACAGTTTTCTACACTAAAATTATAGACTATCATAATACAACGCCATTTACACTACAGTATTTATTGGAGTTTGTGGTATAAATATACATATATCTCTTTTTTTATGTGTATAATGTTATCTTTTAGACTTCCTTATAAACAACAACAACAACAAAAAAACATGTACCCTACATTATTATTATCGTTATTATTGTGGTTTTTTTTTTTTTTTGCTAGTAGAGGGGTAAACACTAGTGCTAGTAAACACAAAAGTCTAGTTTTGCTCGCAAGGGTAGCATTTCTTTTTTATTCTGTTGATGAACCAGCCACAAACATCCAATGCTGCTGCACATCTCATTACAGCTGTTTACTTTATTCTGATGGAATAAATATATATACTATATTTTTATTACTGCTCTCAAACAATGAATTGAGAAAATGTTTATTAGAAAGCCACCTTTACTTCCATTTTTTTCAGACAGTTTCTTAAAATGTTCCTTTTTATGAACAAAAACTTTTGGAACTCTACAAAAACTTCAGTATTTCTCATTTTTGGCTGATTTGAAAAAAAAAATTATGTTCTGATAGCGATTCCTAAGTAGAAGAATCACTTCCTGCCCTCCATCTGAATTTTCCATGTCTTCAATAACATCATGTGCAAACAACCTATTATGTTTACTTTTTTCTTTCTTAGTTTGCTTCCACAAGAGGACAACAGATCTACGCATGAGGAATTGGTAGCCCACAAGCTCTTTTTAAACGTGTGTGCAGCACAAGCCCTCGTGAGTGGTAACAATGTGTGTCTTTTGCGTGTGCAATCATCATCCTCTCATTCTCCTGTTTTTTCTATCCGAACACTTATTTTTGTCAGTCTAGCTGCTTCTCAGTTGTACATTGCATCACATTTGCATGCATTTTGAAAAAGGTTCAGACGCAAATTTTAAACTTAAGTGACAAACTTTCCTGAGCATCTCTCATGCTGGCCCTGGGCCATTCTGACTACAGAGCACTGCTCAAGGTAAAATTGCCTTTTAAAGACCACAAATTAATTGGAACATTGAGCTGCAAGGTGATAAATAGCCTTAAATTCACAATTATGAGATATGAGACCTGGTGAAAAAGGTATCTTCATTTCATGCATAGTTCACTCAAAGATGAAAATGTACACAATACAAAAAAATCAGTAAATTAGCAGTTTTCTATATTTTGTGATTCTTGTTTTTTATTTTTAAATGTCAACAGAGCAGAGATCTAGATTCCATAATGCAATTCACAACTGTAAATAAACCCAAAACCCAAAATACAGAAACTGTTAATTAACATATATAAATTTACAGTGTATTTTCTCATCCTCAAGTGTTTGTAAGCCTTTATAAATTCTTTCTTCTTTTAAACACAAAGATATTCCCTATATCTATAGGAAGAAGATATTTTAAAGAAAGATTAATACCAGTATTCGTTGTAGGAAAAACAACTGTTATTGGTTACATGTTTTGTGTTTAACAGCAGAAAGAAATTAATCCAAATTTTGTGAAGTGTAAGGTGTTTAATTGATGACAGATTTTTCATTTTTGAGTGAACTATCCTTTAAGCTATAGCATTTAGTTTTATTTGCATATAGTAATAATAATGCAATACAAAATGCAATTACAGTTGTAACAATTTAAATTATAGGCTATAACAACCATATAATAGGTCTGACCTAACATAAGGCAACAATTAAAATTAAAACCTGCTTTATTTCGTTTGACATTTTAACTGCAAATGCTTAAGAACAACGATTTAACATGAATCTTTGAATATAGTGAGCAACAGCATTATTATATTTTGTTTCATCAATAGCTTGTTAAATAGTTTAGTTTTTATTTTGTTGTATAATGAAGCTTATCCCTGAGATAAACAAACAAAAACAGCATGCATAGTATGTAACAAATTAATAATAAAATATGTCTTCAACTTAGAAATACAAACAAAATCCAGGGCATAAGTTTGTATTTTTATCATGCTAACACATAACACATAAACACATAAAATATTCAACATACTAAAATTATCTTAAATCTAATTCAAATCTGTCCAGTAAGGTGCAAACATTTTGACTTTAAAATACAATGAATGCAAATATTCTGATTTCTGGTTTGGTTTTACCATAGACACAAACACAAAAAGCATTTATCTCAAGCATTAGCATTAACATTGTTAATTTTAAAGTTTTATCAGCATCTTTTAAGCAACCTATTTCCTTGTATGTCTTTTATAAATAAATTTTAAAAGGTTTACAGTCCTTATTGATATGGATATACTGACATCTTGTCAAGATCCACTTAAAATAATTAGGTATTAAACTGTAAACATTATTAACATGTAGGAATGCAATGATATTACAATAATAGATTATTTGACTTGTGATATTACTTTTTTTTTTCATTTTAATTGTTTATTCATTATTCAGGCAAGGAAATATTTTGCTTGAAAGATGCTCTAATTTTAAGATGCTGGCTGGTTCCATACGAATAAACTCTTTGAGACACATGCATTTTGTGTTTACATGTCTATGGTAAAACCAAACTAGAAATAGAAATCAGAATATCTAGGGTTTATCGAGGGTTTTAGTCATTCATTGCGTTTTAAAGTCAAAATGTTTGCACCTTCCTTGACAGCTTTTTTTTTATCTATTTATTTTTTTTAGCTTGAATTAGATTTAAGAATTTTAGTATAATTCATATTTTAAATGTTTGAAATATTTTAGTAGATAATTACACATATGATTTTTTGTAATCTAACAACAGTAGCATACTGTAGGGAAATATTTTTGCAAGAAATATAGTTATTGTATTGTTCAACAACAATATCACATATAGCATAATTCTCAATATTGTGCAGCCCTACTTGGGGCAGTAGACAGGATTGATACAAATTGATGTAATCGAGAAGCTGCAGAACTGACAAAAAAAAAACTGTTCTCATGAGATAAAAGACACAACTGAAAACATACAGAGCACAGAAATGAGAGGATGATCATGAGGGCTTGTGATGCACACCTTTAAGTATTTAAAAAGAGTTTGCGGGTTTACATGTTACACATTAAGTTAAAGTCAGAATTTTTAGCCCCCCGTGAAATACGTATGTTCGATAATATTTTTTTCTTCTGGAGAAAGTCTTATTTGTTTTATTTTAGCTGGAATAAAAGCAATTTTTATTAAGTAATTAATAAGTAATTCATAATTCAGGGGGCTAATAATTCTGACTTCAACTGTTTACATACAGTGGGCGAAATTAGTATTGAACATGTCACCATTTTTCTCAGAAATTATATTTTTAAAGATGCTGTTGACTTGACATTTGCCCTGGATGTTGGTAACAACCAACCAAAGAAATCCAAATATGCAAAGAAAACAAAACAATTTAGTTTACAAATAAAGTTATGAGTAATAAAATGAAATCACACATGAAGAAAGGCATATTGGAAGGCAGTGAAAGCCCAGATAGAAGTAGTTCTTCAGTAACCCTCTGCACTTCCTAAGTGTAAATAAATATCAGCTGCTTTAGTCCAACATCTACATTAGGATGAAGATGAAACCAAATTGGACATTTCAGCAAGACAACGATCCAAAACACAGCCAAGGAAACTCTAAAAATCTTTCAGAAAAAGAAAATCAAGCTGTAGAATGGCCAGCCAAAATACAAAATAAAATACAAAATAAAGATCAGATTTGATAGACAAGACCCACAGAACCATCAAGATTTTTACACTCTTTTAAAGTCTTTGGAAAAAAAAAATCCCACGTGAGCAATGTATGTGACTTTATTCTCCATATGAGAAGCATCTTTAAGCTGTCATAACCAAAAAGGCCTTTTATATAAAGTGTTAAATACACTTCAGTAGTTCAGCACTTTCTCCTTGTGTCATTCCATTATAATTATGGATTAACTATTACTAAAACTATTATAGTTTTATTTAGCTTAAAATGTATTTTTCATTTTGTGTGTTTGCATTGTTTGGGATTTTACCAAAATTTGGTTCAATTCCATGTCAACAGCTCCTTTATAAATATTATTTCAAAACTAAATTAATATGTGAGGGTGACACAGTTAGCAGTGGGCTCAGTGGTTAGCACTGTCACCTCACACTAAAAAGGTCCCTGGGTCAGTTGGTGTTTTTGTGAGGAGTTTGCATGTTCTCCCCGTGTTTGAAAACGTGCTTGATAAATTGACAGCTCATTCCGCTGTGGCGACCCCAGATTAATAAAGGGACTAAGCCAAAAGGAAAATCAATGAATGAATATAAGATATATCATGGGAATCAAAATTTTAATGTGAGAAAGTGTGGATTCTTTTACAGATCGGTCCTACATTCATTCATTCATTTTCTTGTCGGCTTAGTCCCTTTATTAATCTGGGGTTGCCACAGCGGAATGAACCACCAACTTATCCAGCTTATGTTTTATGCAGCGGATGCCCTTCCAGCTGCAGCCCATCATGGGAAACATTACACTCATTCACACTCATTCTATACGGACAGTTTAGCTTACTCAATTCACCTGTGCCGCATGTCTTTGGAGTTGTGGGGGAAGCACCTGGAGGAAACCCACGCGAACACGGGGAGAACATGCAAACTCCACACAGGAATGCCAACTGACCCAGCCGAGGCACGAACCAGCGACCTTCTTGCTGTGAGGCGATCGTGCTACTCACTGTGTCACCACGATGCCCTCATTTTTGAACATTTCTTTTGCAAAACATTTGGCTTTTTTTATTTATTTTTTTATTTACATTAGTTGCAATTGATCATTTTTGTTATTTATTTGCTTATTCTGTTTCATGACCTTAATCAGACTCTATGGGCCAAACACTGTAGATTATTGCACATATTATAGCATATATTTTATACAAAATCATACAGAATATGCATACACAAAATGTTAATAATCTCTACAGAAAAAAAAGTCTGATTTTCTAGTATTGTGATTTGTGCAACTGTATTCATGGAAGGTGTGACTGTTGTGTTTGTGAGAGAGAAAGAATCAAAGTAAAAGTTTACTTCCAAACTTCCAACACATTTTGTTCATAACTTTGTTCATACAGAATTGTCACTGTCATGGGTGTTCAGTTTTGCTACAATAATACTACATGCAACTTATGTACTTATTTACTGTATTTAACAAAGGATGATTTGTTGATTGGTTAATGATTAGGCTACTCGATAATCGATTGATTTGTCGATTTTTGATCATACAGTTAACAAAAACACATTATTCGTAACTGAATATTTTACTTTTATATTATTTACATAATAATCTTATTTAACAAAGCAGGGCTGCGTTTCCGAAAACCATCGTTAGCCAAGGTCGCAAATCCATCGATCTAATGAACATTTGTAAACTGCATTGCAAACTTGGTCCGTGTACCTGCAGCTTCCTGGTTATGTTCTATTGCAGTTATCCCCAAATGACCCATTCATTTAATGTTCCAACACTTAAACTTGGAATTATTAAAAAAATATTAAAGTCATCTGAAGCTTAGATTTGTCCACCTGTCAGTTTTTGAACCATATGGGTCAGCATGTGTGTTTGGATATAACTCCGTTTTTTACCACACTGAAAAAAATGTCTGCAAAACTGTTACAAACAATTTATTTGTGTTGAATTTAAACAAACAATTTAAATTTAACAATGTTCAACTTAATTTGTTTGTTTAAATTCAGCCCGAATAAATTGTTTACAGCCACTTAAGGTAAAACAAATTGAGTAAATCCAGGAATCAGACTTCGTTATTATTGTTCATTTATTCCTTTGCTGGAAATTAGAACTAAATTTAGAAATAGTTTTGAAACAATTTTTTGCGCTTAACAAACGAAATTACTTATGTAGGCTAATGGATGTCTGTGCATACAACACCGTTTTCCACGAAAGAAAGAAAGAAAGTGAAAGTAAAGACCAATCGGAGGCTCATAAAGTCCAGCGCGTTAGTAATGCGCCTATGTGGATTCAAAAGCCTAACACAGGATGTACAGCAAAACACAAATATCTCTATATAGGGAAAATAGAGATTAAAATGTTACAAAAATTACTATTTTTTTTATAAATATAACAACCACTGCGTCCATGTCTCATCTGAGTCCGTTAGCCTACATATTTAATTTCGTTAGTTAAGCGCAAAGATTTGATTCAAAACTATTTCTAAATTAAGTTCTAATCTCCAGCAGACGAATAAATGAACAATAATAACGAAATGTGGTCAAACTACTGAGTTATATCCAAACACATGTCCTGTTTTAATGCCCCATAGGGTGATGCAGACGTCTCCAAAACCCCACAGGTGGACAAATCTACACTTGTATATTAAAACTAATAGAAATATGCATGTAATAAATAATAAACAATACTGCTAATAATAATAATAATATAAAATGCCAATTGTCATGAATAAGCTGAAAAACCCCTCGACATGAAGCAGGCCGTGGTTTTTCTATTTATGTAGGCCTAGTAAATAAACAAAAAATTAACATTTTAATCCTTTATTATTATTTTTTTCATCTGTAAAGATATTATCGCTGTACTTAATTGCGTATTAAGCAACGTGTAAGCGTTCGGACCCGCATATGCGCATAACCTGCTCTGCGCGGGACTTTAGAGCAGCTTTTAACAGCAGGTTTATTTCAGTTTCTCAAAAGAGCAACTCGCATATATATATAACAATTGCAAATATATGACTGAAGTTTGTAATGCCACATTTACGGAGCATTCATTAAATTCTTATCCATAGCATACGTTAATGTTTTTATTTTATAGTAGGTTATTTATTAAGAAAAACAATAAATAAATAAACGACATCCTACTTATTATTGTTATTATTAATATAATTATTCTTATTCTATATTAACTGTATATATGTGAACGGCACATACAGGGCCTGTTTACACATTTTATTTGAGAACATTACAGATTCTATTCTAAAACAAAATCACTTACAAAAGCGAACACGTATTGTAATGTCATATATATATCATATAAATAAGTAAATAATGAGGCTATTTAATAAGAAATTTAATTTAATATTTATAAGGAAATGAATGTCGTTTATTTATTTTTTGAAGTCTACTTTTACAATGTGACATGCAAACCAACAGGACCTTGTCATTAGTAGGCTACATTTCTTAATAAATAACCTAAAATAAAAGCATTACATATGCTGTGTTTTTTATGTTTTCACTAGCTTTGGAGCAATGACTGACCCAAATAGTAAATTTTGTTATTATGCGCATCTGACATAAAATGCATTTTTTACTCTAATGAAAAATACGTGTTGAAATCGAACACAAATGGACAAATGTATATTAATATTCTAGTTTTAATTTGAGTAAATGGTTTAGACTATTTTAGCCTATAGTCTAAATGTGTATGTTTAAGTGTACTGCCTGTATAGAAGGTTTGAATGAATGTATTCTCATAACGAATATTTACTTCTGTGTGTTTGTATTAATAAAAATGATGACAGATTGTGGTGTGTTTTGTCATATATTTTCAGAATAAATTATATTATGTATTCTTGTAAAAAAATGTGATTATGTAATATGCATGGATTGATTGTTGAAAAGGTTGTTTAGGCATTCATTTCAACGTTAAACCATTTAGATAGATTTTATGTTGAATATGTGTGGATTCTAGGTCGTTCCAATCGACTTTAAATCAACATCGTTTCAACATTAGACAAACCAATTAGGTCGATTGTATGTTGAAAATGTGTGGATTCTACGTTGTTTCAACCGACTGTAAATCAACATCGTTTCAACGTTAGGTAGACATACCAATTAGGTCGGTTATATGTTGAAACCGCGTGGATTCTATAACGTCGTTTCGATCGACTGAAAACCAACATCGATTCAATGTTGGGTAACCAACCAATTGCGTTGATTTCGGGTTAGATTTGAATGGAGTGCCTGACGTCGTTTCAACATTACCCCGATGAGCAAAACGATGTTGAATCGATGTCGGGGATCAACGTTGATTCGATATCGAAAGAAACGTTGATTTTCGGTTGAAATTATGTCATTTTGCTATCTGGGACCCCTGCTCTATTGAATCTCTTTATTCCATAAAAAATATTACTTGACTTTTCTCACGTAACACGAACGTAAAACAAATAATGATGAGTAATAAGGTTGGATGATATAATGTTTGCGACTGAAACACTTTTCTCTTTGTTTTCATTTTAAAATGAGGGCTGAAAACGAATGCTATAATAATCTAATCCCAATACACTAAAACTTCTGTTTAAACAAAATCAGTTAAAAAAAGTTATAAAATATATGTGTTTTTATTTACCAAATCGACGAGGCATTGAACGAACAATAATTTACCATCCTCGAAGGACTCGCAGGATAGGAGATTTATGTCCCTCTCGAGTTTCCGTAGCGCGATCGGTCTAAGATTGGATTTTGAGGAAGTGCTC
>CAIGQQ010026284.1:1362-13349 GCA_903798035.1 Danio albolineatus | reverse complement strand
TTGCACATGGGTTAACTGTTAAACCAGGCTGTGGATTAAAGCTAGTAACATTTTAAATAATGTATATTTTCCTATACTGACCAATCGATTCGCTTCACAAGACCTCAGTGAATCACCATGAAAACTACTGGCTTTGATTTGGACTCGATTGTGTTTATTTGTAATCTCAAACAAACGGTAACCATTAACTGCAATTAAATGAATCACAGGGGACCACAGATTCAGCTAAAATTACCTTTAATCTTCTACTGAATGAAAAAAAGTCACCTACAACTTGGATTTATTGGACTTATTGACATCTTGGAGTAAATTAACAGGACATTCTTATTTTTTGGTGAACTATCCCCTTTTAATCGCATGTGGAAAGTATTATTGTCTTATTCCAGTTGTTTTTCCCTGAGTTCCTGTGTGTGGTCATTCTACTATTAATACAAGAGCTTTTCTGTTGCTTTTGGCAGGATTTGTTGTTAAACTTGACCCCGTAATGCCCTCAAGTATAAGACGCCTGGGAAAACCGTAGGGTGTGTCTGCTCGGGTCCACTGTAACTTTTAAAACAGTATGGGGCGTAATTTTCAGCCCGCTATGAGCCAAACTAAATGAGGCCACACACACAGGCAGAGCTGCGCTTGCTTATATTGTTCCTCGACTCTTTTGAGTTGATCTGATTCAAGTTGCTGTTGATTTCAGCACAATCTCCTTCCCCAAGCGATCCTGAGCAAGATGAAACGCCGAAACCCAGGGGTGCGGCTGGCAGATCTTATTCCCAATGGGACCAAGAGGAATTTTTTTTAGAACGACTCTTTCATTTGCATGGGCTCCATTCGATGTGAGCTTTCTGAAATTGAGTGCAGGGATTGGCTCATAGGGTTTCGAGGTTGAGATTAATTGCTTGGAAATACCATAACACAAGTATAAACTTATTTCTGTTGTTTTGGGTGTCATGGAAAGATTCCCACAGCATTAACACCACGTGTTTTTGAGTGTCTGCTTCATCACAGAAGTAATTAAAATCTTATATCAGACTGAAGAATCAAATATAGCGCATGAAGTAATTCTGAAGATGTTTTTGCTCCAAACATACTGGTTTACCACAAATGTAATGGAAAGATTTGTGTAAAATGGTTGTACAATCAATGTTGGGGACTTTATCATTTGTGATATTAGTGACTAGCCTTAAGTTGTACTGATGTATGTGTTGACAAAGCCAAAATACATAAATAATTAGCCTTTTATGCCAATAATAGCTAAAAGATTAACTCTTGTGTCGTTTTCACATCCCGCTCCTTACTTTAGTATTCCTGCTCTGTTTATAACTGCTCTTGTTTTAGCACTAAAAAAAAGAATAATTTTTCACCACCACATTTGTATTCAACATTCTTTAGTTGAATTCTTTAGTGAACAATGTCTTAAAGCAGTGTTTAACATAATATTTTAGAATTAGGCATAAAATAACTGCAGTGAAAATACAAATAGGCACTGAAAATGTATTATAAAATGACAGAAATCAAAATACTTTGCTTCGTTACTAATAGACAGCTCGCTAAAAAATCACAGGGTCTGACCAAAGAAATTGAAATTTTAATCAATCTGAATGATTTTACAACCAGCAAAGCACAAATGAAACAGTATGCTTTCCTGTGTACAGAGTGCTCAAATTCTCCTTCAGTCCTTTAGTTGGACAATATTAGTGTACTAATATAGGGAATGGTGACTGAAGGTATAGACCAGGGGTCATCAACTATTTAACCCATTTGTCAGAGGGCCAGAGTTTTACCAGACAGTCTCCTTGGGGCAAATAAAAATCTAATTTTGGCCTAACATTGTTTAATGTTTATACTTTTTCCATTTCATTGCAAAGCTGAAGGCTTTTGCCTGGACCGTACTCAAGTTCGACTGTCCTCCCATGCCACCTTATCTGTTGGTTTGCGTTCACACTGTCATTTTCCCTCTGAACCGGGGTATGCTTGCGTCATCGAGCTGCAGTTTTGTGTACGGCTGTTGCTAGGTGACTGACACGAAAGCAAAGCGCCAAAATGGAAAGGAATCTGCACACCGCACATCGCGGTCGTTTCGCTTTAACTGAGTCTTCTGGTTTTAATAACATACAGAAATCGTCTCGCGTCTATCTGCCGCTAAAATACTGTTAATGTTCTGAACATCACACAATGTCCGCAGAAGCTGGTTTTAGAGGAGACAAGCAGACATTATCATTGTGTTTGCCCTGGCTCAGTCCCGCTGTCACCAAGGAACAGTACGTCATACACAGACACGCGCACACACACACGGATGAACATTACGAAAATGATAGTTTTTTGTACTGTTGGTGGTTCACTTCCATTATTTGGTATGATTGCATTCATAACAGAAGTAAACTGGGCCGGTATAAGATTCTGAAGGTATGATAACCTTGGATAAAAATATCACGGTTTAACGGTATGATGGCATTGTGTTTACTGCTCTAAAATATATTCATTTTAAATGTCTGGCTACAAAACAAAACCCTTTTCCCCTTTAAACACAATATATTTTATTTTGAGAAACATTTAAAATATTTTGGGCTAGTAAACATGTCAGGCTGAATAATTAAAAAATAATAAAACACAGATGTCTTTTACAATTTACACCTAAAAAACAAAAAAAATCAAATGTAAACAAAAAATCTTACGCATACCTTAGGAACGGTATAGCAGAAAATTTTGGCAGTATGAAAACCATACCGCGGTATACCTTGAAAACGGTTATCATCCCATGCCTACCCCAGACCACCTCTTTTAGGTGAACTCGGGTACAGTTTGTGGGTGCACACCCTATAGTTCAGAAGACACGTTCACACTAGCTAAACGTACCGTACTCTGACGTCAAACAAACCGGGGTGCGTACCAAAAGTGCTAATGTGAAAGCACCCTAAGGCCCCGTTTACACTAGTGTGTTTTAGTTTTAAAACAGTGTTTTAGCATGAAAACGATCCGCGTCCACACTAGCGATTCACCCAGCGTTTCTGAACATATCTCCGTCCACACCACTCCACTAAAAACGTATATCGTGTGACCATTCGTGCACTCTGGCCATGCGCGTTTCAAGTATAAACAGGAAGCATGTGTCTCGCTGGTTCTTCCCGGTGTAACCCAAAACCGGTTTTCTAAATAGGGCTTACGCCGCTTGAAACGCAAGCGATTAGCGAGTGCTGGAACAGTAGCTTGCCTCTTGCGAATATATGCAGCTGTTGTAGTAAAAGACAGAGTTTAACTGCACAATAGTGGCAAAAATATACAATAGTTCAAGCAACGCTCCCATTTCTGTGTCCAGCAGCCACGTCTTCGTTTTCAGAAGTCTCCGTTTTCCTCCATCCACACTGAGACGGAGAAGCAGCGTTTTAGAATAAAACGGCCTCTTCAGCGTTTCCAAACTGCTCCGGTTTCGGGGCTCGAAAACTCTGGCGTAGTGTGGACGGATGGCGTAACCGTAGCAAAACGTATGCGTTTTAAAATCAAAACGCATTAGTGTAAACGGGGCCTAAGTAAAGTGATCCTTGCATTTAGTAAACTGTTGCTTGTTTTTGTTTTTTGCTTGTCACACTTTAGTGATTCTGTTCCAGGAATGTTTTATCCACAGACAAGTCTAGAACCTGTTTATGGAGCAGGTATCGATCTGATCTAAAGATACACATTTACTTGTCATCTGAATGGGCACATGGAGTCCGATGCATTTTGGAGCTTTTCTGAAAGATCCATATTGTGTATGCTGTTTAAGAGGAAGCCTTAAAGCCTTCCTCAGTGTTTTCATTCCTCTGTGCTTAAGCGAGCCAGACAAGTTCAAGATCAGTGGTCCATTTAGTCTGACTTTGAACACACCCCAACCACTAAAACACGGCTAAACATTTTCACCACTGCAGATCTTCAGGCAGGAAGTTTCAGAAGTGTTATCATTTCAGCAAGTTGACAAGGCTTAGACAACAGTCTCTGGAGTTTAACATGCAACCCGTCTGCGGGAACAGAAAGCTGACGTTAAATGTGCTTTTGAAGTGAAGATGTGCTGTTTAAGGGTCTAAACGTTCTATGTGGAGTGCATAACATTTCCTAACCTGATTTCACCAAGCAGGACATGTTCCTGGATTAAAATGCTAAGCCTGGAATGATATTCCAATCAGAATTAAAGCATATGTTTACTGTTTGTTAAGTTTAGGCTTAGGGTTAAGTTTATGCGCTTCTACTTGATTATCCAACTATTATTCCCCTCTGATTTTGGGAATAATTTACAGTTATGGTTGGGTTTAGGGTAGTGAAAAGGTATGGAGTACATTTTTAATCAAAAATGATGTTCCAGGATCAACACAGATGTTAATCCAGGATCATATCGCACTTGGCAAAATCATGATGTGTGCATAACATTAGTTATTAGCATATAAAAGTGAATGAGATCAATTTTTGGACATTTTAACTGTTTAAGTATTTCACAGTTTTAATATTATTAACAATAATAATATAATATAATATCAACAATTACTGTTATTGATATTATTACAAAAGTATTAGAATGTTAAACGGACAGTTCATCCAGAAATGACATTTCTGTCACAATTCACTCACTTGTTTCAAATGTTTATGAGTTTCCTTCTTCTGTTGAACGCTAAAGATGATATTTAGAAAAATGTTGGAAAGCCTGACATCCATAGTATCTGTTTTTTATAAAATAGAAGGCAATGGCTGCAGGTTTACATAATTCATCAAAATATATTATTTTGTGTTTAACTTAGTGAAATCTATCTGTCTGTCTGTCAGTCGTCCGTCCGTCCGTCCGTCCGTCCATCCATCCATCCCTCCCTACAGCAGTGTTTCTCAACTGGTGGGTCGCGGGAACATTTTTAGTGGGTCGCAGAGTGTGTGGTCAAAAAAAACCAAACATTTTTAATTTATTTTGCTTATACCGGACTTTTATTTTGAAATGCATGTGCGACAACAGTTCAGTTTAGTTCATGGGAACTGAACATTTTTTACCCTAACCGCTGTTTACAGTATTTGTCGTTTTTACTTTGCAATATTTCTATAATTCGATACATTTTGTTAAATGTCAGCAATAAAATATTGTTTATTTGTAAGTCTTTGTAATTTTCTTATGATTTATCTGTCACTACTTGTGTATGTTAACAAATAAATACAAATTAATTATAAAAATTTGGGTCGTGGCTTGATGACCATGTAAAAATGTGGGTCCCATGGCCAAACCAGTTGAGAACCAGTGATCTACAGTATATACAGTATATATATATATATATATATATATATATATGCTTCCATCACGTCTGTCTGTCTGTATATATGTCTGACGCAGCCAAGGGTGGAGATTGAGGCATGCTGACAGGCATGTGGGAACGGTGGACAGGGAGGACTAGCCTTAAAGGCCCAGTACACAAAAACAGCAACAAGCTGTTAAGAGCTATAATATACAGACTTCAGAAAGCTATAATGAATAATCTGATGGGTGTTTTGAGCTGAACCTTTACAGACACATTCCGTTGACACAAAAGACTTATATTAAATATAGAAAAGGGGTAAAACATGTGCCCTTTAATAAATGAAATATTGCACCTAGCCTGACTGTGCCATTTTTATTTTCCGAGAACTCAGTCTTATGATAAATGCATATGAAGCACACTGAGCATGTTCGTCTGACGACTACACGCAGAGCTTCTGGTCTGCATAATTGATCTGTCATTAGGAAGTGATGAAGTGTGTTTGCGTGGGTCTTTTAACACCTCAGCCAGAGTGATGAGCAAATGATGCATTTCATCACCTCGTCTTTCAGTTGTGCTGCACGCACAGTTAAATGAGACACAAAATCAAACCCGCTGGCTTTTGACCCTGATTTGCATTATATTTCATTACACAGCCAATATTTCTGACGCAGGTTGTGATGGATTCTGATTTAACTTTTTAATTTAAAGATGACGTAAGTGTTTATATATACAACATTGAAAGTGCTTTTATCCTGACTTAATGTGTGCAAAGAATAATAGTGTATTAAAGGGGCAGTTCAACCTAAAATAAAGAAACAAAGTCATCATTTATCTACTCGTCATTTGTCTCAAATGATTGAGTTTCTTCTTTTGATATTGTGAAGAATGTTGGAAACCAGGGCAGAACTGTCGCCTCACAACAAGAGCTGGTTCATGTCCCGGCTGGGTCAGTTGGCATTTCTGTGTGGAGTTTGCATGCTCTCCCTGTGTTGGTGTGGGTTTTCTCTGGGTGCTCCGGTTTCCCCCACAGTCCAAACACTTGAGCTATAGGTGAATTGGATTATTCTTCTTTCCTGATTCCACCTTAAGTCGCTAGAGAAACAGTGAGGGTCCTTTGATTTGTGATGCGCTGGATATTTAAGACGGACGCAATGAGCCCAAGATGTTAATAGCAAAACTTTATATAAGCTTGAAACATGACATATAACAAACAGCAGTCTGTGGATTGAATACCTCTTGCGTACACTCTTAAAACAAACGGTTCTATATAGAACCAAAAACGGTTCTATCGAGCGCTTCATATATGGAACCCCAAAAAGGTTCTATATAGAACCATTTTAAGGGTTCATTAAATAGAACCCCAAATGGTTCTTTGAATTCAAGTTAGATGGTTCTATTTAGAACCATTTAAGGGTTCTTTTTTTATTATTGAATTATTGTTACTTATTAATGAATAAAAAATAAAACCAATCCAGACAATTCAAATTGTTTAAATTTATTCAATTCATTATACAAAATATTTTTTAAAATATTTAAAATTGCACCTCTGCATACTTTGCATTGGACAGCAGATCTACCTTAACAGTTTAATGGCATTTTACAATGTAATTGAAATGATTTCACTTTTCTAAGCTTTTTTACTGTTTGAACAAATACAGTACTTAACTTTCACACATGTCTAAAATGAAGAGAAATATATCACAATGCAGATAGAAACAATACACAAACAATCAAAACATCTATTAAATAACACTACAATTTCAAAAAGTGGATGGTACCTGCATGTATTGGTCATCACAACATCCATTTTTATACATAATTTAATAAAAAAACATTACTAAAACATTGCAAAATGATTAGACAAAACACTGCAAACAGCCATTTCACAACCTGTAGCATGTCCATGTCTGTCAGCCTCTCTTATAAGGTAAATAGTTTTGTCCATGGGTGGCACAGTGGCTCACTGGTTAGAACTGTCACCTCACAGCAAGCAGGTCACTGGTTCGAGTCCTGACTGGGCCAGTTGTCATTTCTGTGTGGAGTTTGCAAGTTCTCCCAGTGTTCTTGTGGGTTTCCTCTGGGTGCTCCGGTTGACCCCACAGTCCAAAAGCATGTGTACGGTATAGGTGAATTGGCCATAGTGAGTGAATGTGTGTAGATCTACTGTATGAGAGATTATATGGGTTTCCAAGTGCTGGGTTGTGGCTGGAAAGGGCAGATTAGTTGGTGATTCACTCCACTGTGGTGCCTCTGATAAATGAGGAAGTTGAAGGATAGCGAGTGAGTGTTGTCCATTGTAATGCTGAAACTTCAAGCCTTGGTGGAATCAGGAGAGCTGCTGAATCCTGGATGGTGTAGGACCTTTGGATTTCTGTAAAACAATATTTTAATGTTGAGTACTTTTAACCAATTAACATAAGTCATCAAATAGAATTACAGTTATAATTAATACAATTAAAGTGTGTGTGTGTGTTTGGGGCAAATAGTATGTAATATAGGGAGTAGTTACCTTCTGCGGTTTCCGCTGCTGGTCCAATGAAACTGTCATGGAGCACTTCCTTCTTTCTGTCCCTTTTTGGGCCATTTCTTTTAAAGATGTTTCTGTGTTCTTCACCAAGTTTTCCAAGCAGCATCCTAAATGCAAAAAACATTTTGGTTACTTCATGTGTAAGTTTCCAAATGACATATTTTCAGCAATAAAAGTTTCTTAAAGTCATCATGGACGCAAAACTATTTGGCACACAATGTAACAGTGTTTACTCACAAGCTGTGGCACTCCAAGAAGAAAAAACTGCTCCATTAGTTCTGCAAACCCCTCCATAATCTGTGCTCTGGAAAAGGGTGTTCATTCGGTTCTTGACTTATGAGTATCTGGTGTCGCATTCCAGGTCCATCACAGTCTGAGGTAGGAAGACAGCATTTTAGAGTGTGGAAATATGAATTTAAACCACAGAATTAATCTACCTTTGGCATCAAATGTATTGAACTGAACTTGCCTTGTGTTAAGTTCCTCAGAGTACAGTTCACTTCCTTTTCATCCCATTAATTTGTTTCATTTTGCAAGATGATAGATGAGCTCACCACTGAAATCCTTTCATTTTTAAATTTGTTTTGCAGACATTGCAACAAGGTATCCTGTAGGCCAATTTACACTTTCTTTTAAAACATATTTTCTTTGCAGGACTTTTTAATAAGCAATGACCTTAATATTCTCACTGTACAAACAGCAGCAATAAGTAATAGAACATTTTTGTGATAAATATATTTCAGTACACAACAACCAAGTCTGACATTTGCATGTTATAAAATACAATATTTACCAGGTGTCCTTGTTGATGATAATTGTGTCACAATTATGGATGTAACGCATGTCCTTCTTTAAGCTGGGATCCTTCCTCTTCAAAGCTACTTGTGTCCTGCAGCCCAGGTTACAATACAATGTTAAAGTCTTTTATAATATTCATTTCATAATACTTAATACAGTTTGTTTAGAATTAAAAGCAATAATACATACCGAGCACAAGATTTACTATGCAGTTCAGTGTCCAGGCTGTTTGAAGAAAAGAAAGATATACATTAAAATATGAATTTTAAACTTATTTAGCACAATATATACATATATGTAGCCTATATTTAACAAGGTTCAACATTTCACAATACATTTAGCCTGCATGTTTGTATGTCCTTCATAAATAACACCTGATCTTTAATCTATGGATTATTAAAATATGTTTTGGCTTGAAAGGTTTTAATAATACCCTTAGCAATTATTACTATAGCGCGTGCATAGACTCGGGCGGGCGCGTGCATAGACTCGGGCGGGCGCGTGCATAGACTCGAGCGGGCGCGTGCATAGACTCGGGCAGGCGCGTGCATAGACTCGGGCGGGCGCGTGCATAGACTCGAGCGGGCGCGTGCATAGACTCGGGCGGGCGCGAGCGCGGCATGTTCCCTTGAGGTTTTAATGCAGACTAGCCGGCGTGTACACTACTTTACAGAGTTTAGCCCGAGTTAAACTGGGCTAAACTCACACACGAGCAAGCTGGAAGTACTCGTTTGTTCAAGGTTGGAGATAAAAACTGCACGAAAGCGGAAATCGGCTCATATGAAGTTATCATTAAAAGAGCGTGCACGCGCTTCACGCTGCCTCTCGGAGCTCACCTTCAAATAACGCACCTGTTTTATTGTTATTGATGTTTTAATTAATACTGACAAACAAATAAAGCGAAACTGTAACTTATTTCGAACAAAAAGCAGAGCAAAGTCAGCTTGACACAGATTCCTGAACTGAAGGCTGACGACAGAAATCCATCAGAAAGTTACAAGCACAGTATTAATCCATATTAACGTTACCCCTTATTCAGTCTGTCACCATATAACACAAGGGAAGAGAAACATTACCCCATAATACAAAATATTTCATTATTATAGTTTTAAAAGAGTAATAACGTACCTGAATGACGCAGCTGCAAAAGCGGAGTTCTCCTTTTCAAAAATTAACCGTCACTCTCCAGGCTCTTCACCACCAGTCCACCAATGAATGACGTCACCAGAGGGCTTTTTCATGATTAATAGTTTAAAATAATTTATTAAACCATAACAACACACTGTACAGTCTGAATAAACTGGTTATTTAATTAATTTCACAAAATAATTCGTCAAAAATGTTAATATTAAGCATAAAATATTAAGCATATATTTAATATTAGTTATATGGTAATGTACAAACCTGCGTGAAACAAAAATCCCATCATACATTGATTAGGTTGTCCATAGCAGTCATTTTATTAGGTTTTGACTCAAAAAGCTTTGTCTCTCTGTGTTATAGCTTAATATTATTTATAATCTTTACTATATAATTATGTTATAAATCCCACATTATAGAACCATTTTAATCAAAAAGGTTCTTTGCACTCAAAGGGTTCTAAATAGAACCATTTTTTGGGTAAAAGGTTCTACTGGCCAAGTATAGAACCCTAGGGTTCTATATAGAACCTCAAGGAACCTTTTTTTTTAAGAGTGCAGAGTGGATGGCAACATCAACAGCCTGAGGTGTCAAGACATTTGTGCTGCCCATTACATTACAAACCACAGGAGAGGGCAAATTCAAAGGATAGTGCTCCTTCTCATGCTTCAGCCTCCACATCAAAGCTCCTGAAAGCAAAGAAGGTCAATGTGCTCCAGGATTGGCAGGGGCACCCCCAAGGGCCAAGCCTGTGTAAACTCTGACCACCCTTGTGACCACCCAATATGATTTTGCTGGTGATGTTATTAATTTAAACATCCTTCACAATATTTTAATCAACCGACTGACCGACCGACACAAACAAACAAACATATATATTATATATATATATATATATATATAAACAAATAAATAAACAAATAAATAAATAAATACATACATAAAAATCAGCCAATAAATTATTGTGGATTGATTGCTGCCGACCGTCATTGACAGCACGCACACATCTTCAATAGACGGCAATGGCAATTTAATATTTACCTTTTGGTACATCATTAGAAGAAGCTGTATTGATAATATTGTGGCTCTAAAAGGAATATGGATAATTGGTTTTATTAGGGTCTGTATAGTGAGTGTGTGTGTATTAAGGCTGTGCAATTAATCGCAATCGAAAAAAAAAATCGCGATTTAAGCACATGCAATTTCTAAATCGCATAAGGCTGCAATTTTATCTATTAATTTATTTAGATTTTTATTCAGAATACGTTGTTGTGCGCATGATTTTAATATATTAACCAATCAGAGCTGACGCAGCACACCGGGCAATTACAGCTAAGCTGAGCGGGAGAAAGATGTTAACCAATCAGAGCTCACTCCGTGCACGATGAAGTTGAGCGGGAGAAGCGAATAGGTGGTTTTGATTTACGTTTTTGAGGTTATGGAATTGAGGTTAGTTCATCTTTATTTGTTCATGTTTTTAAGACAATTTATTACAGTTTTGTTTATCCAGCAGTTAGTACTACTGTGTACAGTATGTGTTTAACTAGAGCTGAGGTTAGTTCATCTTCATTTATTTTATGTTGTCTGTTTTAAAGACAATTTTACTACAGTTTTATTTATTAAACTTAATAACATGTTATTTCGTTGTGAAATGTTTTGTTGTGCACTTCTTGTGCACTGAATACATTTAGAATGTGTGTATGTAGGTTGTTTGAAAAAGCAAAAACAGCTGCCAAAATTGCAAATAAAATCTTCTTCAATATTCTTTCAAAAAAATAAAAAAATGCAGTATGATTATTTTGTCCATATTGCACAGCCCTAGTGTGTATATCGTAATGAGTTTTCTTCAGTTTGTTTATTTGTTTGTTTTATTAATTAGTTCATTAATCTTTATTAATTTTAGACATGCCGTATACTGCATGCTGTACAATAATTCCATATATATATATATATATACATATATATATATATATATATATATATATATATATATATAATTCCATATATATATATAATATATATAATTCCATATATATATATAATATATAATTCCATATATATATGGAAAGTGTTTTTAAACCACATATTGATTTTTTTTTTTTTGGTTTGCACATGTACTTGCTGAATTATTTCAAGTACTAAGTTGCAATATTTCAAGAGTAGTTAATTAAATGAATTAAACACACATTATTTTATTTACCAGAAACAAAAATATAAAAATACACTGAATACATTTGTGTTTGTGTGTGTGTGTGTGTGTGTGTGTGTGTGTGTGTGTGTGTGTGTGT
>CAIGQQ010026281.1:0-14146 GCA_903798035.1 Danio albolineatus | reverse complement strand
GTGTGTGTGTGTGTGTGTGTGTGTGTGTGTGTGTGTGTGTGTGTGTGATTACTAAAACAAAAAATATATGGAAAAATATAGATATTGTTATTATGTAAATACTGCACACACCTACTGAATTATACTATGCCACTGATAATGAAATAAAAAAAAAACATAAATAATATCATGTAAAAGATTCTAAAGTATCACTAACAAATAAAACATTGTATAGTAACAACATTTAGTGGATGTCATGTAATAAAAAGAGTATTGCACAATATTAAAGGTCACATAAAGTTTTTTATGTTCAACTGAAGAAAAAAGACAGGGCGGGGCTTACTGTTTATCCTCCCCCTTTTCAAATACAGCCAATAACAAGACTTTATATCAACTCTGCTAGTCAGAGTGGTTGTACTCAAGCTGACTGACTCATGACTGGCGAACCCTATAATAGCATTACTAAGTCTGAGTCAGCATTTCTTCACTATAAAATACAGCTCTCTGCGTAATTCAGATGGGTTAGATTTGGTGGTGCCAGGCTCAAGTGATTAGGCAAACCCTCAGCTTGAACGCTCTCTGACATGTGAATCAAACCAGTTTCAGCAGCACCCATAAAGGGGACAGGAAGATTTGATGAGAAACTGAAGTATGAGGTGATGTCAAATAATGTGTTGATTCACTTTGATTGTTTATATCTTCTAAATGTCAATTGTGTCACTGTTTTTGGAGCATGCTAACTAACAGATCACTTCAAGACTACCATAGTGATACTAACATATTTCATTTTGACTTAATATATTGCACTTGAATGAAAATGTATGCACAGATTCACAGATTAAAACTGTTACATGTATAGAGTGTAGGAAAATGGCACTCGTGTATAAATATAGTTATTTGAATAAATATTGTTCTACTCACCTTTGACAACTTTGAATCTCCTGAATCTGGTCCGTTCATTGTTGATGATCTGTAGACGAAAATATCCATAGTCTTCATCTGTGAAGTTTGTGATGGTCAGAGATCCAGTCTTAACGTTCAGCTCCAGTCTGTCTCTGTATCTCTCATCTTTAATACTGATCTCTCCTGATTCAGCTTTAATAAGTTTATGTGTAGGTCCAAACGTCCACAGAATCAGATCACCTGACAGTGTTTCAATATCAGTGTTGAGAATCAGAGTACCTCCCACCTCCACTGCCACTTTATGATCTTTGTGTCAAAGCAACACACAGAAACAGAAAACACAAAACAGTGAATTAATTTAGTTTGTATTTTCAACATCAAATACCATTACGATGACGTTAATAACACAGTTTGCTATATTCATTGTTTGAGTCCATCTGCCTTTGAGGAGATTACCTCAGTTCACAAATCATAAATTAGTACAGTATGCTGTATGTTTGGCATTTCAGTTTCGTTGGTGCTTTTTCAGGACTTTGAATAAATTGGGTCATCACTGTCTATAGAGGATGAGAGAGCTTTTGGATTTCATTTAAAATATCTTAATTTGTGTTCTGAAGATGGATTTAAAACAACATGAGGACGAGTAATTAGTTAATAACAGAATTAATTAATAACAGAATTAAATTTTTGGGGTAAACTAACACTTTAAATCAACCCAGGCTTATTCTAAAAGCGTTTCTGGGCTCGTGCCTGCTGTTCTCTGGTAATTCCACCAGAGGCTGCTGTTCAGTGACTGTTTGTCTGACCCACCCTCCCAATTCCCTAAACCCAACCAATAGTATTTTGAAAAGCACAGATTGACCCACCCACCCATTTCCCTAAACCCAACCGACAGATTTAAAAAGCAATTCAGAAAAAGAAAAGTCCTAGCCTGATTTTACCACATTCTCACCCTGTTATTTACCTGTTTATTTCATTTTTTAGCTTCTGTTTTTGTCTTGCCTGCTTTCTGGAACCATTCGTTGCCAGACTCAAACCCCATCATCGTGGTTAAGTCCACCACATCTCAAGTCCACCGATGTACATGGTGAGCTAACCGGACAAACTGGTAACAGCCGGAAAGCCATCCATTTGGAGGTAAGTGGTCAGCTGGTAAGCATGAAAAGGAATGACGTAAACCGCCCCCCCGTAGCGTTCATTAAAAAAATTAAATGCAGCCATACGTACTTCTAACTGCATAATTCATGATCTCCAGAAATTTATATAGGGCTACATTTTCAGAATGAGCCTATGCTGCTTTAAGTGCTTGAGCTTTTGAAAGCTGGGTGGATTTCTAATAAATATCAATATTACATTTATGTAGATCTTTTAGTTTAATTCGAAAACTGTTTCATCTTTGAATCAAAATGTAGTATTCATTGCATTCTATGAATGTTCTCAAAATCTCCCTTTTTTCGGATATAGCACTAATTCAAATAGAAAAAGCATCTGAAAGTAACTAAAGCTGTTGCATTTTGAGAATCTTTGTGGAGTACAGATTGTCTGAACAGTTGACTCAGTTAATGATGTACTCACCTTCAACAGTAACATTGAATATCTTGGATTTGCCTTTGGCCTCCACTTTATAGACTCCAGAGTGAATGCTCCAGATGTTTGTGATGTGGAGATCTCCATAAGTGCCTGCTTCCGACAGTTTGTTTTTGAACCTCACATCATCACCTTCATATGGTGTAAATTTACCTCCACTGAATTTAGCAATGAGTTCTGTGTTAAACCACCACTTTATCCCATCATCGTTCTGCAGTTCCATTCCAGTCAGTAGACAGAGAGTTCTTCCTTCCTTCTCTTTCACTTCAACTGTCACAGTTGCACATAGAAACAGAGAATATACATGTTCATGAGATCAAACTTGATTTATACAAAGAGTGTTTTAACACAGAGCTAACTTGTTTTGGGATGGTACCAACCCATTTTAACAAACTTACGTGTTAAATATAACATAACATTGATAGCACGTTTTAGAAGTCCACTATCACGTTATACCATATTGCTAAAATCTGTATAGCATGTTTCTGTATAGTGTTTCTGTATATATGTTAGCAATGTGGTAGCAATTTAATAATGTTGAAAAAGTTTAATAGTTGTGTATATTGTTAGTATACTTCCTTTAACCTTAAAAATAAGAGAATAAACTTTCAGTCTACTTTTAAGTACCTATTTGAAATTTACTTAAGGTACTTCTCAGAAAAATTATTAAAATAGCACTTATACCTGCACTTATAAAATTGCAAGTATACCTGACAGAAAACACTGAAAGAAAAGTCTAAGTATATGTTGCCTACATGTTCATTTGTCAACTTAAAAGCATAATTACACATTCTAAGTAAATCTGTTTTTTTGTTTTTGTTTTGTTAGCTGTTTTTACTCTTAATTGAGTGGCCTGTTCATTTTATTTTCACATATTAAATACTCCCCCAGTTTCAGAGATAAAGCTTCAGGCTATTCTGAGACTAAACTGCATGTTTAAGTTGCCTGAACTCAAAATAGTCCCAAATGGTATTCAGTTAGTGGACTCATTACATGCTGTATAATTAAATATATACTTCAACATTACTTTAGTATGCATCATAAGATTTACTCGAAGTAAAGTTTTTCATACTGTTTGTTTTAGAGCACTGTCAGTGATTGTCAGTGATTTCAGAAACAAGCAATTAAAGCATAATGGGAAAAATTGTATTAGTCAATTTATCATGTATAATAATGATTTATGTGCATTTATGAAGCTTGGTGAAGCTGTTTGTTTTTGTCTTGCTTGTATTAGTATTAATACTTACCCGCTTGTTCTAGTCTAGAGATCTTGCGACGATAGTAATATACAATAATAACAGCTATGCATGCAGCCACCAGCAGAACAGCAGCAATTATTCCAGCTATGGCTCTTGCAGGCAGACCAGATTGAGACGGCGCTGAAGAGAAAAGTGAATGTTTGTTAGAAACTCTTCACATATTGTCAGATAAAGAGTCTGAATTCTAGCAAAGATAGAAAGGTTTGCTATGAACATGTGTGGTATTCTTACTGTGTGTACTTCAGTGATTGTTACAGTTTTTATTTTGTTATTTATTTATACAAGTTTGCCATTTATACATGTTTGCCAGAATTAGCTATAAAGCTAATTTACATCTGTAGTCCCTGGGCAGGGTGTTGTAAAAAATTACAATAAATTACAATATTAAATTAGGAAATAATACAATACACACTTACTCTATAGTACATACAAACAATGCATCATAGCTAATAAAATCAAATCAGTGATTACATATTTGATTTCCATAAGCCAAACTTTAAGCACAATTTTTCAAATAATTAAAGTGGTACTCTCTCTAATATGCACTGTTATTTTATTACATCTTGCTGCTGCTCGGCCTGAAAAAAAAAAAATAACTGGTTGTCCAAAAACACAGGTGACCTAGTCTGTGTTGTATTATCCTTACAAAAAAAATCACACATTTTTTTGAGAGGTGGTGATGCAAGATCATTAAATATTTTATACATTAAACACACATAAGCATAAAATAAAAAAATGTCAAATGTCAGTAATTTGTGTTGTTAAATACATTACATTAGTACTACTGTAATACTTTTGGAATTTCTTTAAAGAATATTTTGATTGCTGAATTTGCATATACGTATAACTCACATGTAAGATTAGCATTGATTTGTTTGTTTAAATGTGTTTACTTTTAACATTTATGTACAATACATTGATACACCACAATGAGTTCTACATTAAATACATTAAAAATTAAATACAAAAAAAAGAATTAATTACAGTTTATCGCTGTTGATCATTTGCATTAAAACTGTGAAAAATAGAAAACAAACTCAGAATAAAAAATGTAGATAATCTGTAAAAAAACCCTGTAATTTCTTGCTCCATAATTACAAGTAATTACTGCCATTTTACTAATTATTACTGCAATTATACAGATTATTACTTTCATTTTACAAATTATTAATGTAAATATATTATTACTGTAATTATACAGATTAATTAATGTGATTTAAAAAAAGTATTACTGTAATTATACTGGTTATTAAAGTAATTAAACAAATTAATTAATGTGATTATGATTATTACTGTAATTATGCAGATTAATTAATGTGATTTTAAAGATTATTACTGTAATTACTGGTTATTAATGTAATTATAAAAATTAATTAATGTGATTATGATTATTACTGTAATTATGTAGATTAATTAATGTGATTATACAGATTCATTTATGTGATTATGCACGAAATCTATAAATATTCCATAAAACTTTTAAACAGAAAACAATCTTTTAAAGAATGATGAAAAAAGCTAAAGTAAAAATAATTGCTGTTGTCATAAAACACTGTAAATAAAACAATAAACTATAATGTAGTTTAAAAAATATTTTTTAGGATTTGTATGATAAACTCCAAAACTTTTTTACAAATAACATGGTCACACTTTACAATAAGGTTCATTAGTTAATGTTAATTAATGCATTTACTAACATGAACAAACAATGAACAATACATTTACTACAGTATCTGTTCATGTTATTAACAGTTAATGAAAATACAGCTGTTCATTGTTAGTTCATGTTAACTCACGGTGCATTAATTAATGTTAACAAGCATGGACTTGGATGTTAATAATGCATTAGTAAATGTTCACTTATGATTAATAAATGCTGTACAAGTGCTGTTCATGATTAGTTCATCTTAGTAAATGCATTAACTAATGAACCTCATTGTAAAGTGTTAACAATCACACATCTACTCATGTGTCATGTGAGGACACCTGCACAACAAAGTTGAGAATTAAAGAGCTGTTTATTATGAGAATCGTCTTGCAATTAAAGGTTGAAACATGTATAATATTAAGTATACTAAAACAATTGGATTGAATTTTTGTTTCCCTATTTTTTAAAAACTGAAAAATAACGTAATACCAAAAGACAAGCAATAACTGTGAATTTTATGTTAAAAATTTTGTATTACAGAAAATATCTCTTAATAAAACTGGAATTTAAAAAAAAAAATACAATTATCTGTAAAATAACGTTTATTTTTTACAGTGTAATACATGTTAATGAATCTTCTGTAAATATAATTCTAAAAGCATGCAACAAGCATATGTGATATTATAGAGCAGTCCTTTGCAGTACTTGACTTTAAACAATTATTAGCAAATGAAGCATTTTTATTAAGATAGAAGTATACAATTTTTCCTCTAATATATATTTCATCGTAATGTTTTATATTACCAACATATTGTCAAACCCTATCCTAAAGCATTGCAATTTTTGTATCTCTATCTTTAAAAATGGTTAATCAAAAACCAAATATTCCTAATTTATTCAGCATAAGCTGACTTTTCGTGTTTCTTTAGTTATTTTGGTAACACATTACAATAAGGTTCATGAGTTAATGCATTTACTAAGATGAACTAATCATGATCAACACTTGTACAGCATTTATTAATCATCATTAAACATTTACTAATGCATTATTAACATCCAAGTCCCTGATTGTTAACATTAGTTAATGCACCGTGGGTTAACATGAACTAACAATGAGCTGTATTTTCATTAACTGTTAACTAACATGAACAGATACTGTATTAAATCATTGTTTGTTCATGTTAGTAAATGCATTAATTAACATTAACTAATGAACCTTATTGTAAAGTGTGACCATTATTTTCATACTTAGTCTTCATGGTTGGATACTCACCGCTGACAGAAAGCAGGAACTGCTGTGAGCTCTCGCGGCCTCTGACTTGAACTTCATAAAGTCCAGCTTGTTCGGCTCTGGCGTTTCTGATGGTCAGGGATCCAGTCTGATAATCCAGCTCCAGTCTGTCACTGAATCGCTCATCAGCAACATTGATTGAAGTCTCGTTTGTCTTGAGATCAATCATAGCCAAAAGAACAGCTTCATCTCCGAAGCTCCACATCATTGTAGCATCTTTATATATTTCAGCTTTAGTGTGCAGAGTGACAGACTCGCCCTCCATCACTGATACTGACATTGACTTCTCTGGAAAACAAGCACAATGTTAATTCATTAAAAACAACTGACAGAACTCTGGAAACTGTCATCATTATTGACTGTATCCTTACAGTGACCGACTCAAGATACTCACCAAAGACAGTAATATTAAATATCTTTGAAGTTGTTTTTTCTCTAGAGATGATAACTTTATATAATCCCGTGTGACTGACTCTGGCGTTACTGATGGTGAGGGATCCAGTGTTTTGTTTCACCTCTAATCTGCCTCTAAATTCAACATCATCTGTGACAAACACTGAGGTAAAATCTGCCTTTTTTGTTATGTTAGAGATGAAAGATCCTTTAGGTCCAAACATCCACAGTATGGTGTCATCATTGTGTATTTCAGTAAGACCCGTGTGTAAAGTAATAGAATCTCCTTCAATCGCTGATATGCGTTTAGCTTCATCAATCTCCGTTCCAGACAAATCTGAAGGGGAAAATAACAGATACAGCAAGGCACATTAACTTAAGCAATCAGATTAATCTGAAATTCAATTCAATTCATGTTTACTTATGTAGCGCTTTTTACAATGTAGATTGTGTCAAAGCAGCTTAACATAGTTCAAGTCCAGATTAGGTGCAGAAATAATTATGAAAGTTACTGAAAACATAAACAGGTATGTGATTTTGTTCAAATTCACTTTCAAAAAGAAAAAATATTTTGAAAAAATAAGGAACTTTATAACAAATAACAATAATAAACTAAATTAAAATATAACCGCAGGTGGAATGGTGGCTCAGTGGTTAGCACTGTTGCCTCACAAAAAAAAGGTTCTGTGTGGAGTGCATGTTCTCCCCGTGTTGGCGTGGGTTCCCTCTGTGTGCTCCAGTTTAATCCCACAGTCCAAGGACATGCAGTTTAAGTGAATTGGGTAAACAAAATTGGTCTTAGTGTATGAGTGTGTGTCTGAATATGAGAGTGTATTGGTGTTTCCCAGTACAGGTTTGCGGCTGAAAGGACATCCGCTGCATAAAGCATATGCAGGAATAGCTGCCGGTTCATTCCGCTGTGGCGAGCCTTGCTAAATAAGAGACTTATCGGAAGGCGAATGAATGAATAAATATAATATAACCAGGGTAATCCACTTCTATGGTATGATTCTAAAACACAGTAGTTTACTATAGTTCGTTTTTTTCATGTGGGTTGCATCTGCCTCTTTGAATGCTCGACATCTTTTTGTACATGTAATTGGCCCTCAATGGTTTTCAGTGGAATGGGTCTGTAAGTGCCTAAATAACGATGTCGTGTTCTCGTCCTTTTTTTCTTTGTCGGTGGGTTAAAGTAAACGGCATCAGATGCGATAGGTCTATCACGGATCCTGAGCTACAAAACAACCATTTGACACTGTTTATAGAGGCCTGTGGTATTCACAATAAAACGTCATTTAATCGGTCAATTTCGATGTATTTGACGCAGCAGATCATCACAACCTGAAACCGAAACCGAAAGCTAATCAAATATCCCCCAAAAGACTTACCGGCTACTAAAAAGAATAGACTGAGCAGCATTAACATGGTCCTCGTGTCTGGTTGAGCTATGACGAGTCGTAACTTAAGAAATCAATGGCGTTTTTTGTATTGAATAGAGAAGCCGCACCTCTGCTGTCCACTCTGTTTGTTGCCTGCAGTCACACCCAGCTCCAAATGATCCCCGTTATAGCGCAGTGAGGTAACGTATAGACTACGTGACGCACATTGAAGTGCGCGTGCGCAACTCGGCGTGCTGCATTCATTCATTAGGCTCGTTTGAGGTACGCCTCGCCTTTACTGCAATATAGACGGGAGCAGGCGGCTGCAGTAAGAGGAGGACTCAAAAAATACATCAGAAGTCGGACACTTCCCAAATCTCGCTGTTTTGCCTGGAAACGTCACCAGTGGCGGAGATCGCGTTCGCATTTTTTATCGCGGACGAATGACCTCAAGAAAAAATACTAGCCTATAGTAACTTATAGTAAATATTATAGTGTTTTTGAACATGTTTTTTCAGTATTTGGTTATGTTTATAGTTGCTGTGATACCATATAGAATTTAAATATGATATATGGTTCAAAAACACTATATTCCTATAAGTTACTATAGTATTTTTTAATGTGGGAGTGGATGCAATTGAAATATCAAAAAGAGGCCAGAATCACAGAAGATGAACAGCTCATTACTTAAAAGGGTGTATTTAAAATATACATCTGTATATTCAACAGTGGTAAACATTAAAAGAATAAACAAAGAAACAGCTTACAGCAAGAAAGCTTTCAAGAAATCTAATTTGGCTACATCATAAATTAAGTAACTATAGCAAGATGCTTTTGAGTGACAGGTCATGACAAATGTTTGTTTGTTTGTTTTGCTAGAAATGTCCCTAGAATTTGGTATTTTATTAAGCAAGTGGTCCATTTCTAATTTCAGAGGGCATTAGAAGGTATAAAGGGAAATACTACTGAAGACAAAATTATTAGCCCTCTTGTGAAGTTTAAAGAAAAATGTATTGCATCAAATATATGGAAGGCCGTTAGAGCCAAAATAAATTACCTGTTAACGCGCAATTACGTGTAAACGCGTTTGTTGCAGACGTTTTGGCCTTAACGGCCTTTCATACTAATATGTAAAAATGCTGTGTAACAGATTTAGTTTTCAACAGTTTCTACTAACTCATTTGTCTAGTCTTTGCCATGATGACAATATTATATTATATATTTTACATAATATTTTACTAGTTTTTTGCAAGATACTATTCAGCCTAAAGTGCAATTAAAAGTGTTAACTATATATCAATTATGTTAAAGAAAATTAGGAAAGCCATTGACAACAGTGATTTGTTCTGCAGACAAAGAAATTATTAAGGGGCTAATTTATTGACATGCTTATTAGGCCAATATAAACTGCTTTTACTCCAGCCAGACTAAAATAAACAGCTTAAGACTTTGTCCAGAATAAAAAAAAATAAGAGGCTGTAGGAAATACTGTGAAAATGTTCTTGGTCTATTAAACATAACCTTTGACTTCACATACATGTGTGTATTGTTTACTACACCCCTTTCACTTTTCATATGAAACCACACAAAGATGAGGCATAATGGCAAAACAGTCTGATTACCTTTGTATGTCTGCATGTGTATGCACTGGACTGACTTTTCAAGAGTTCACACTTAGCTGATGATTGTTTATAAAGCTAGTTTGGCATGCTGTCCCGGGAGAGAGCCCCGAGCTCATAAGATCCTCGAGCCCGGGGCTCCCTCCCGTTGCAAGGCGAGAGGGTAGTGTGAGCTCGGGTAGATCTCGAGAACTCCCTAAAAAGCCTTATTAGCTCGGGACAGCAGCCGCGTATTGAAGAACCCCCCAAAATGCAGTTATGACAATACTATATCCGGCTGCTGGATATAATATTGAAAGACTGGAAGAAGAGGCTCCTGTGGGAGCAGAGGAAAGTAGACTTCTGCGGAAGTATAGGTGGGGGTGTGGGAGGGGCTGGGTTGACTCCTGCGGGAGTCGAGGCTCGGGTACACTCCTGCGGGAGTGAGAGCTGGGGTGGGTAGGCTCCTGCAGGAGTCTGGAAAGGTTTTTGGAAGGTGAAGACTCCTGCGTGAGGGGGTGTGAAGAGGGCCGGGGGGGGCATGAACTCCTGCGGGAGTTGAAGCTCAGGGAACTCCTGCGGGAGTTAGAGCTTTAATGAGTGAAGGCCTAGGCAGAAGGAAGAAAAGCAGCGGAATAAATCAACGCTGAAATAAGACAGTTAGCGGAGAAAACTCGACACTGAAAGCAGAAAATTAGAGAGGGAATAAGGTTGGGGGGGACCGGAGTTGGGGTCTTGTAGTATAGGGGTGTGGAGATAGAGGAAGATGGGGGAGGGGTAAAAGGTAGCAGAAGCACTCAACGCTGTAAGGAAGTATACGAGGGGCTAATAAGTGCCGGAAAGGAGCTGGGAAACAATGGCAGAGGATCTCGACGCCGGAAGGAAGAAAAGGGAGATTTTATTTTATTTTTTTAAGTATAAGGGCAGGGGAGGGGCGGTGAATGACTCCTGCGGGAATCGAAGCTCGGGATAACTCCTGCGGTTCTCCTGCTAGAGTCTGGGAAAGGGAGGGGGCAGTGGAGACTTAGCAGGAGGTGGCCCGAGCGGGACCCCTGCGGGGGTCGAAGCTCGTTTTAGTCACTCCTGCGGGAGTTAGAGCTGGGGAATGATGGCCTATGGAAAAGATGAAGGTAGCGGAGTAACTCGACGCTGGAAGGAAGTTATATTGATGAAGGAAGAAAAGTAGCGGAGGAACTCAACGCTGAATTGGGGGGGGGGTTCTTTTGGGGAGGAGGATATGGATTAAAGGGGAGGAAAGTCGCGGAAGCACTCAACGCTAGAAGGAAGAGAAAGAAGGGGCATATGAATGCCTGAAGGAGTTAGGGAAACAGGGCGGAGGATCTCAACGCCGGAAGGAAGAAAAGGAGGAGGGAATCTGTGTACCCGTGCGTGCCCACGCCCGCGCATGCGTGAACAGGCACTTGCACACTCACACGCACACGCTCACACACACACACAAAGGCATACGTTGACACATGTACGCACGCGCATGTTGCGTGCGCATGAATGTGCCCACGCATTTCTAATGGCCCGGGGGGTGGTGGGGGTGAGTGGGGGGGCTTTGATGACTCCTGCAGGAGTCGAAGCTCGGAGTGACCCCTGCGGGGGTCGGAGCCATGGGGGGGGGCGGGATTCAGTAAGAGTGGGGAGGAAGGAGGGGGCGGTGGTGGCTCTTACTAGAAGCGTGACTGTGAAGGGGTGGCCAGGGATGGGCTTGGAGTGACCCCTGCGGGGGTCGAAGCTCGGGTGGGGCCCCTGCGGGGGCCAGAGCTGTTGGGAAGTGGGAGGGGTGGAAATGTAAGCTTAGCAGAGTTGGAAACAGAAAGGAAATATGGAGATGGGATCGAGCTCGAGCTCGGTTTGGATACCTTTAATAAGGAGGGAGGTTTGTGAATTGGAAACGGTTTCCAATGGGGACCCGTGAATTAATTTGTGAAAAAATTGGATGCCGCTAAGGTAGCTTTTAATAGAGCTAGCCTGGATGTTTTTTGCATCGTGTAGATGGGAAATGAAGGAGGTGATGGAAAGCAGGGAAAAATCAGGGAAATGCAATTTATAGAGAGTGTGGAAATGTTTGAATGATTTCCATGCGGTGAGATATGATTGGAGTGTTCTGGGGACGACGGCGTGTAATATGAGAGAAATGGATGTTTCGCGTAAGTGGTGTAATGGGTGGTTTAGGGCAATATCATTTGTAAATAGTGAGGGGTGGGCGTTGGGTCCTGGTCTGCTTCTGGTGCCAAGAGCCGAAATTTCTGGAAAAGAAAACAAGAGAGAGCATCAGCAATTTGATTTTTGCATCCTGGAACATGTGCAGCATTCATAATGAATTGTTTTTTGGCTGACGTCCATACGAGGCGCCTTAAAAAGGGCATGAGTGGTGCTGAATGCGAGCGTCCTTTATTAATGCATTGGACGGTGGCCTCGTTATCGCAGTGCACGAGAATGCTGGAGGCGGACCATTCGTCTCCCCACAGAATAGCTGCGGCGACTATGGGGTAAAGCTCGAATAAGGCTGATGATTGCTGATTTTTTGGTAAGGTGAGCATTTGTGGGGGCCATGTTGAAGCGAACCAATGTCCTTGGTAATAGCCACCGAACCCGACTGAAGGGGCAGCGTCGGTGAATAATTTAATATCCACCGGGGATGAAATTAAATCGCTGTAGAAAAAGGAACAACCGTTCCATTGCTTGAGGAAGGATATCCATAAGCATTATTCGTTGCGGCTAGGTTTAGAGAGAGAAATTGTATCTTCTAAACCTGGGACCGTGGTGGAGAGCTGGAGGAGGTGAGTAATAAACGGGCGGCCTTGAGGAATAATGCGCATTGCGAAATTTAAATGCCCGAGGATGGATAGGAGTTTGCGTTTAGTGCATGTCTGTTTCTCCAGAAATATTTGGGATAGGGTGATTATGCGGTCGGTTTTTTCTTTAGGAAGAGAAGCTTGAAATTTATTTGAATCTAGGTTGATGCCCAGGAATTCTATTGAAGTGCTGGGTCCGGCTGTTTTCTCCTCTGCGAGGGGAATTCCCAGGTTTGTGAAAACCTTTTGGGTGATCGCTAGGTGTTTGGCCGGGGGCGAGGACGGGGGAGAAATAAGGAGGAAATCATCCAGGAGGTGGATGAGGTGCGGGATTTTGTAGTTATTAGATGAAATCCAGCATAATGCTTCTGAAAGCATATCGAAGATTTTGGGACTGCTTTTGCAGCCGAAAGTCAGTCGGATTGCAAAGTAAAAAAGCGATTGCCAATTAATGCCAAAAAGGTGCCAGAAGTCTGGGTGAATTGGCATGATTTTGAAGGCGGATGTAATGTCAACTTTCGATAGCCAGGCGTTACAGCCGGCTATTTTAATGAGCGAAATGGCTTGGTCTATATCGTGGTAGTTAAGCGAATATTCGTCTGATGGAATAGTGCTGTTAATGCTGGGGAATACGGAATTATGAGGAGAGGAGGGGTCGATAATCAAGCGCTTTTTTCCAGAAAATTTTCTGGTTGCAACGCTGATAGGACTAATGCGGGACATGCTGAACGGTGGAGTGGGGAATGGTCCGATCAAGAAATTATTATCGACTTCTTTTTTGATTAATAGATCTACTGTTTCGGGATCAGTAGTTGCGGATAATAGATTAGGACAGAATAGATTATGTGAAGGGAGAGCTGAGACGCCCGGGTGGAATCCTTGTGTTAGACCTGAAATCAGAAAATCAGAAAAGTTAGTATCAGGGTGTAGACGTAATTCAAAAGCCAGTTGAGGTATATTCACAGGAGTCAACAAGTAATTCCTTGATCTTTTATTTTTTGCTTTGAACACCTGGCATACAATTTTGGCGTGTGCGCCGTCGCAGTAGTTGCAGATGTGGAGGAATTTGCAAAGTACCCTGTGACACCTGCCGATGTTAAAATTTTGGCAGATATTCTAATTATAGGTAGAGGAGTGAGAAGAAGAGGAGGGAAGGAGGGAAGGCAGATTATAGCTGGGAGGCCGAGGCACGTAGCTTGTAGATTTGGGTGGTTGTGCTGGATCGGGAGAGGGAGTGATGAAAGGGCAGGATGTGGTGGAGTGAAGGCTAGAGCGACAGACGGCGCAAGATAGATTGCGGCATCC
>CAIGQQ010026280.1:1563-17346 GCA_903798035.1 Danio albolineatus | reverse complement strand
TGTTGGTGTTAATAGTCAAATGCAAGCTTTTCCAAATTACTGCCAGACGTTTTGTTGACCTGTTGGCCTAGGCTAATACAGTTACTCCTGTGTTTTCCATTGTAGACATGGGTCGGTATAAGATTCTGACGGTAAGATAACCTTTAATAAAAATATCACAGTTTCTCAATATTGTGATCACTGCTTTATAATATATTCTCTTTAAATGACTGGGTAAAAAACAAAACCTTTTCCCTTTGAGCACAATATATTTTATTTAAGAAACATTTTGGGACAGTAAACATGTCAGGCTAAATAATGAAAATCAATCGATGACTTCTGCTGTCTTCATTTGTTTCAAAAACACAGATTTCCTTACGATTTAAAACTGCATCTTTGGAGATCTTTTCTGCCGGAGATACTGTTGTCCAAAAAAATAAAATAAACAAAGAAACAAACAAAAACGTAAAAAAAAATAAAAAATAAAAATACTTGTATCTTATACATGTATTCATTCATTCATTCATTTTCTTTTCGGCTTAGTCCCTTTATTAATCCGGGGTTGCCACAGCAGAATGAACCACCAACTTATCCAGCATTTGTTTTACGCAGCGGATGCCCTTCCAGCTTTTGACTTTTCCAAACCGTGGTAAACTTTTAAAAGGGTTATCGTCTAATGCCTATGTCATTGTTCTGCAATGAGAAATTGTTGTTTTTTTCATTGTTCTGCAATTGAAAAGTGTTTCAAATCAAAATACCTCAACATAAGTGTATCAAAATTGACTACAAAATGCAGCAGCAACAACATAAATCAAAATAAAATGTTTAAAAGTACTAAACACTTTTACAAAAGAGCATAAGATGTATTTGTAAAGCTTCCATCAATAGGCCTACACAACACAACAGCAGCAACAACACAAATGATGATGCTAAAGTCAACTTATTTTCCCAGTACATCATTATTCTCTGTAAAACTACGGTTTGTAAAGCTGATGATCTTCCTCTCCCCCACAGTAATGTGTCCTGAGTCTTCACTGCTCCCCCACTGCTCATTAGCATCTTTATACCAGCATTAATGGGGGCCAATTGAGTCTTATCCAATCACATTCCAGATACAGTAGCTCAGCAGGGTTGTATCTATATATTCCGGGTTCCTGATAGAATCTTCATTGTCTTATTTTGCTGAGTAAAGAGAACAACTTTGGAGGACAAACTACATTTGTAGATTCCTACATTGGGATTATTAACCAACAACAATGTACAAAGAAAAGCCTACTGAGGCCTTTTCTCATCCTACTTCACTGAAGACTGAAGGTAAGGTGAACATTCTGAATTTACACTCAAATAATATCTGAATGCTTACATCATACAATTTATAAAATCTAATTGTGTGTGTGCATTGTTCAAAGATGTATTAAGCTATTCAGTCATTTTTAAGAGCTTCTTTACAACTATTTAGTTATTTGTTTGTTTGTTTATTTGGTTGATAAATATTGCTTTTCTCCTGGCAAATGGACAGTAGCCCAAATAAGTTTCAACCTATTTCATATTTCATAGGAACATGAGCCGCACAAGTCCTGAAAAGGAAACTTTGAGATTCATTGCTTCTGGGACAGATGTGGTATTTAAGTGTAGGAGAGATAAAGAAATCCCCCATTGTGAAGTCTGCACACAGGGAAAGTTTGTCCATACTAGAAATAAAGGGCCAGATGTAGGAGCCAAAGCAGCTGTAGACATAGTGCACACTGATTTAGTATGTTTTAGTTGTAAGTATGAGTTATCCTTCACAGATGACTATTCTAGTATTTGTATACTTTCTGAAAAATAAGAGTGACAGAGTGCACACTACATCTTGACCGATGTAGCTCTATAAGGAACGGGTTCAACGTATCAGGTCCGACAATAGTACAGAATTCACAGGAAGAGAGTGTCAAATACTTCTCAGTAAAAGTAGAATTAGATATGAGGCATCAGCACCATATTCTCTAGACCAATATGACACTGCGGAATGAAATTGGAGAACATTGTTTGAAATGGCTAGATGCATGATAATAGAGAGTGGAATTAGACCCCGAGTTGAGCCCACAAAGTGTTAAGGAAGAGGTTTTGTAGACAAACTGGTGGAAGATAAACCAGAAGCTAGGAGATATCCTGTGAGCTTATTTAAGTGATTATGCTTGTAGTTTTGAAGGTGATGTGATCAACATTGATTATTGATATAGACTCGAGTGTAATGTACCACAAACATACAAAGAAGCAGTAACACCCAGGGGCGCCGCTAAGGGGGGGAAAGTTAGGACGATTCTAAGGGCCCATGCACTCTAGGGGCCCCCAGAGATCTGCTTTATAATTAATACCGGTACTATAATGTAATATAAATTATTAATGTATCTCTAAATTACAAGTAAAACAATTTATTAGAAAAAAACGGCTTATATCTGCCTCTCGTGTCTGTCACTGTCAAATTGCACCCCCCTCCTTTCACTGTATGGTTCAGTCCGTCAGTAGCGGGAAGAGAGTTGATGCTTTGAGAGCGATCGTCAGGTAAACTGTCAAAGCAGCGATGACCTCGAGTCGAGGTTAACAAAGATTAAATCCGGTCATCAAAAACGAAAAGAGAGGCTACAAAAAGCAGAGAGGGTGAAAAGGTAACGGCAGTTGCTATCACAGTTTTTTTAAAAGAAAGGTAACGTTATGTCTATTCACAGAGCTTTCTTTTTGCGGTGATGACAGCTCCGCTAGTTTAATTTATTTTGCTAATGATAAGCTCTTTATATACATGCCCTCACCCGCTCTTCCCTACGAAGTTCCCCAAACTCATCTCCCAGTTGAAGAAGCAGGTAACTGAGATCCTGCCTTTAAAAATAGCATGTGCATTGCAGTCTGCGTTTAAGTATTAAAGAGCCCATATGGTGGGTTGAGAACGGTTAAATTTCACTTTTTGAAGTCCCAAACAACAGGATGATATGTATGCAAGGTTAAAAAACACTTTCGATGTCTTATAATATCTATTTATTTTTACCTCATTTTCCTACCGACTCCCATATGAATCGTCTGAGCGAGTCTTTTTCCCCAAGCACCTCCTTTCCGTGACGCTACCACGTCACGTCACCACGTCATGTCCACCACGTTACGTCCCAATGCCAAAACATATTGAAAACAAATTACTGCTTTTGTACAACAGCGCATTGCTAAATTCTTCATCATAACAACAAACATTCAGTAATAATGAACACTTCATGGACTATTGTAAGCCAACAAATAGTTTCATTTGGCAGTAAGCTAAATGGCTACCGCTACATGCTGCACGGAGCAAACACAATACAGACAACTACATCCATATTTACCTTGTTACGGTCAACACGACTGGAAGAACACGCAGGTCCAAATAAACTGGGTATTGATCCATCCTTTAACAACAACCGTGCCACAAATCCCGCGTCGTAAGCTGGTAGATTTGAGTAGCTCTCTTCAGAGAGATTACGCGAACACAGCTTTTCTCTCGCACTTCAGAGCACAGCGTCTGCGGGTCATGATTTAACCGGAATGCTGATAAGTTCAGTAAAAGTAGCAGCAGTCGTGTTTTCCGGATCAATAACTCATGACCGAAACATTGTTCCTACACAAATAGCACCTCTTTTCAACCATCGCAATGTATACAATCGCCTACAACCTTATTTTCCTAAAAATGAGCTTTGCCTACGCGCTGGACGCATGATATTAAACTCTGTGCGCAGCCGGCAGAGAGACCAGTCCTTAGGGACCGTCTACAAAGAGCAGAACGCGAAAACCAAAAGCTGTCAATAACTTCTCTCTAAATCTTTATACTGCCATCAAACAGTATAAAGATTTGCTTAGATATTACTCAGATCACACGTCACTGCTGTCCCGCTGGTTATGCGGTTATTCTAGCCGGTTATGCTACAACACTTACTGCAATACAGTGCTTGTTGTCTTCCACTTTTCCTTCCTGTCTGTGGGCGGGGCCGGGCAGTTCAAATTTTCCCGGGTCTGCGTGCGCAACTATTATGTTTCGCGTTGACGTCAAGCCGAAACGGCTAAAGACTCGTTCTAATAACGATTCATTTAAACAACAATGAGTCGACTCTTTTATATATGAATCAATCGTTTTAAACACTTTGCACTTTCAGATTTAAGCCTTAGCTGGACATTTCACTTTACTTAGAGCTGTGTAACACACTGCATGGAAGGTCATTTTCAAAAATCCATAATATGGGCTCTTTAATTTCACTATGATATTAACTTAATTGTTGACGTGGCCACTATTAAATGACTGCTATTTTCCCTCAATGTTGATTATGTAGAATGATATTAGTTATAACAGCAAAGCAAACATAAAACTGAAAGACAAAACTTTAAATTTATCAAGTTAGGTTTCCTTGAAAGATAATGATCTATTATTATTTATTTTTTTTTGCCCAGTGGACCATTTCTAGTAATATAACTGATTAGTCAAACTCATACCATATCAGCAGAATAGTGTAAAACAATATCTCAATGTCCATGCAGACAGGTTTTGAATTAATTATGTATCTTTTAAATATGTCATAGCCAGGATGCTCCTCAAGCCAGTCTTTTGAGCCTAGATTGTTAAAGTAGAGCCCATAGTGAATGGCGTAATTTAAATGTAATAAATCTGCAGAATTCTGTCTGTATTACTTACTGCATGTACTCAGTTACACAAGCACGTGTGTAAACACACACATACAGATATACACACATACAGATATTAGCCCCCCTTTTAATTTTTTTTCTTTTTTAAATATTTCCCAAATTATGTTTAAGAGAGCAAATTTTCACAGTATGTCTGATATATTTTTCTTCTGGAGAAAGTCTTATTTGTTGTATTTTGGCTAGAATAAAAACAGTTTTTACTTTTTTAAAAAACATTTTAAGGTCAAAATTATTAGCCCCATTAAGAATTTTGTTTTCTTGATAGTCTACAGAACAAACCACTGTTATACAATAACTTGCCTAATTACCCTAACCTGCCTAGTTAACCTAATTAACCTAGTTAAGCCTTTAAATGTCACTTTAAGCTGTAAAGAATTGTCTTGAAAGATATCCAGTGTAATATTATTTACTGTCATCATGACAAAGATAAAAGAAATCAGTGATTATATGAGTTATTAAAACTATTATGTTTAGAAATGTGTTAAAAAAATCTTCACTGCGTTAAACAGAAATTGGGGAAAAATAAATATTTTATTACTGTTCCTTTTTTTGTACTACGTTTACATTTGAACAATAAATCATCTGCTAGCTACAGTCATGGCCGTTCTCTTACTAAATACTGATAATTGGTTGACAAAATCAATAAAATGCATAGGTCAGTATAACTACATCGCGGACAAAGAGTTTGGATAGCTAGCTTGGTAGTAGGGGCCCATCCTCATATTTTTTCATGGGGCCCAAAATTGCTTGCGGCGCCCCTGGTAACACCAGTGAATGCAAGTGAATGGGTTAAAGCTATATCCTTAAACTAATCGTTAAAAGAATAGGGAACCTTTACTCTTACCAACCTACCTGAGGGCAAAGATCTAGTGGGGGTAAATGGGATTTAGCAGTTAAGACAAATAGTGATGGTCCGACAAAAACAAAGCACAGTGTGTTGCCAAAGAGTACAGCTAAGAAAAGAGTGTGAACTATGAGGAGACTTTCTCCAACTGCTAACATGACTAGTGTAAGAGTGTTAATGCTAACATCTGTACAAGAAAATCTGACTGTTGAGTGTGACTTGTGAGTATGGCTTTTGTGCTTTTATAGAGTTGCTAAATATATTCAAAGGTGTGGACAGATGGGTAGCAATTTGATTGTATGCAGTGGGCCGCTCTAGCCCAAAATGCCAGGGATGAATTTTTTGGTCCCAGTCCAGCCCTGGAACCATTAAAACATATAGTGGCTGTGTTTAGCCTCAGATATTAAAAGGAAGTAATGTGTTTTAGACATGCAAGTCATCATAAAGTGGATTAAAAATCGTTTTCAAAATCGTCTTAAATTACATTGAAGGTTTTGAATAACTTTAACTACTGAATATCTGTCTGTGTGTGTGTGTGTGTGTGTGAGAGAGAGAGAGAGAGAGAGAGAGAGAGAAAGAGCAGACTTAGTGGAAAGTGGAAAACGGAGAAATATATCAATAAGTCATTACAGTAACAGTAAGTGGCAATAAAAAGCGAAACAAAAACTTTTATTTTGGCGTGATGTGTGACGTCATAAGGCCGCGCCGCTCCCGCGCTGTGATTCGACTGGAGAAAGGTTTGTTTTAAAGCGTTTACATGAATATAAACCGATTGATTAAAGTTTCAGGTTTTTTCATCCGATTCTAAATTATGTACCTGTAGTAAACATCACTATATATAAGAAATGGAGAACTAGTTTTAATCAGGTCATTTGTGTCAATTGTTTCTTGCTCGGACTTACCTGATTTCTTCTGGTTAGTTACTCTCATATAAAGAAACTGTTGAAGCAAGTGTTGAAGAGAAGTTATTTTGTTTCTATTTTATTTATTTTAAACTGAACATTTTTATTGTTTTGTTCGTTTTAAACAGGATAAAGTGGTCAAACGCAGAGAAAAACTCCTGCTGAAGCGACTGATCTCCACACTGTTATAAAGATGGCGTTTATTAAAGAGGAGAGTGAAGATGTGAAGATTGAAGAAACATTCAGAATCAAACATGAAGATCCGCAGAAACAAACAGGTTAATTTTCATTCTCAAAGACCAACTCAGTTATTTGATCCTCATTCAGATATATTTTAATAATAAGAATACTAAATTAAATCCATCTTGCAGCCCTGAGTGTGCTGACTAGTTCTCCTAAACGCACATTAGCTCTCATTGAAAGACAGGAATGAGTTTCTTTCGTTACTCGTTCTCATGTCTTTTGTCATTCTTTTATTTATTATTAGTCTCCCATTTTCTCTCCCTTTTTAAGGTTATTGCTTTTCTTGTTCTTCTACTGTTTGTAAAGTGTCCTTGAGCACTGGTGCTATATAAAATAAATAAAAATAATAAATTAAAAAAGTTAAACTGAGCTGACGATATTTGACCGACAGTATTCTCATAAAAGATATTCAAAAAGGTCAATTTAACTCTAAAAGTGACCTTTGCTGCTCACTTAAAACAGTTGGGTTAATAATAACCCAACAGGTAACCCAATGATGGGTTAATTTGGCACTGACCTTCTGTTGGGTTATTTAACCCAATCCATTGGGTTATTAAGGTTAACCCAACTATTTGGGTTACAAAAATAACTAATTTTCTGGGTTATTTTGACAAGTGGCTTAACCACTATATAATAATAAATTATTATTATTATTATTATTTCATTATTATAATTGTAGTAGTCATCTTTATATGTAAATACAAAAACACAGCTACTCCTCCCACAATAACAACCGCCTGAGAGCAGTTTAGATCATCCCCAAGCAGCAGGACAAGAGGGTTTTGTCTCTGTTGCTGCTCCTCCTCTGAATACTGAATGAAATACAAGTTTACACACATGAATTAAATAATGTCCAAATTTTATTGTCATAAATATTGCACCTAAAGGTCGCAAATCAACAAATTCTTTAACAATTCTTCATACAATCTGTATGGCAGTGGATAGCTGGCAGAGTTGTTAAAGCACCATCTCCAAGGCTGTCTTTATATCAAACAGAAAAAAAAACACAATAATTAAACTCAAAACAAGCCTCTTATATCAAAGGTGAAATGCTACAAATTGGGATTAAAACAGAGCTGTTATACAGGATTCTCACCAGATATAAAAATGTTTGCTTGAACTGGTAGATCCAAGGTTCTCTTCTCTTTTTTACAATATGAGAGAATCTGCAGTGATGCATCTCCCCAAACCTTGAAAACTTTGTCTTTGATGTGTGGGTATAAAATACCCGTCCTGAGCAATCTAAAAATAAATAAAGAAAAACAGCACTTAAAACCCATGCCACACAAACAGTACACTGGATTTATTAAAAGGGATATTTTACACAAAAATGGAAATTCTGTCATCATTAATTCACCCTCCCCTTGTTCTAAATCTCTCCTCAGATGAACACAAAACATGATATTTTGAACAATATAGTAACTAAACCATTCTTGGTCCACAGTGAGAAACACCCATACACTCATTCACACTCGTACACTACGGTCAATTTAGTTTATTAAATTTACCTATACTGTGTGTGTTTGGACTGTGGGGGACATGCAAACTCCACACAGCAATGCCAACTGACCCAGCTCCAGGACATGATGGATTCGCCTCTGCTGCTTCTACTCCTCCATATACCAAATGGTGTTTCCTTAAAACAGACATTTTAAATAGTAAATTTGCACATGTATGCAGGACCAAACAACAACAAAAATCATGTACTAACCCAATTTAGCAATGGAGAACTGATAACTGGAAGGCTGCAAGTGATCATCTCCAGGGGTCTCTTAAACAGATAGAGGAAAAAAAACTATGAAAATGTGCACTTTAAGCTGCAGGATTAGTCTTTTATGAGAGTTCTTAAGGTGCATCACATTTCCAAATTTGGTGGGAAAATAAAGTCCATTTTACATGTTCAATTGTGCACAGATGTTCATCAGTGTGCTTAATTCACATGCCCAGAAACTTGCAAAAGAGAGAAACTCCTGATCACAGATTTCTACTGGAATAACTGAAACCTGTCAGTAAACTGTCATAACGCAACAATTAATATAGATAGTCTAATGTCTGTAATATCTCAATTTTTTGTCAACTGTTACAGGAGTTCTAAAATGTGCTTAGACTCTATCAGTCATCTGTACTTACCTGTGGCCTCATGCGTGATACAGAGTCTCATGCCAAATTTACACTCAAAAAGGGCACAGAAGCACTTCTGAAAGAGGAATTTGTCTTTACTCGCTGCCAGTGCGTTACAGAAGAATTACAAATGTATAATTTGATTTTAAGAAATATGGTGATGTAAAGACACCTTTACAATATACGATATTGCTTAAGTGTGTGCGTATCGGTGCATTTTTACATCATGTAAAATTATGAAATACAGAGCTGTTGTTTTCTCACCTTTCTCAACAAGATATCAAGGAGGTCCAAAGCTCGCTCAGCCCAGCGCAACCTACAGTAAACAAACAAAAAGAAAAGATTTTTGAAAAAAATTAACGAAAAAGAAAATTAACGTGAGCTGACAGACAACATTTATTAGTTCAGTGGTCACAGCATAACTAAAATCTCACCTGAATTGAAAACGGTGCAAGGACATTATATGTTTAAAGGGCTTGTATTATTATTATACAAAGCTAACAGATGTTACAATTCTTATATATATATATATATATATAATTGTTGTAAGACATATTAAACATTTCTATTAGCATCTAACATTATCAGGGTGTGGTTTCATCCCTGCAGGTTTGTATAGGATGTAGGGAAAATGCCATTTTCAGGGCCTTTAATACAGTACAGACAAACAGTAACAATAACATTTAACTGTCAATAGTTGATAATCAAGTACCTACCTTGAAATGGACAACGAATTCTCTTCTGAATTAGCAAGTTTCTGCTCTGGTATTCTTCTTGACTACAGAATGACACGTTGCGATCGATTCAGCGCCCTCTAGCGGCAAGTAATAACCAATAATATAATGCTCCGATTCCGTACTTCTGGGGAAAACCAGCAACTTCCTGAATAAAATGTAGCATAATTATGTGAATATATTAGCATTTAGATGTTACAATATAATTTCCTAGCGAAAGGACAATGTTTTTAATTAAAAGACAACATACTAAGACTGGACACGACTCCAGGTTCATGTCTCCACTGGGTCCTAAAGGCTAGAATGACGGTGGAATACCCTAAATATGTGTTAAATATGTGTCAGTTCCATCAACAACTGTAGAGATAAACCCGGGAGGAAGAGAAAGCGTTTTTATCTGCAGATAGATCGGCTATGAAGCGCGCGTCTGCATCATCACTAATTACAAGTCCAGGTGAAATGGATAAAAAATTTAAAAAAACTCGTACGGCACAGTTGAGAGGCACTTTGATAAAGAAAAAAAAACAATATTACTGCGTTATAGAGCTTAAATACACTTTATAACGCAAAACAACATCACGTACGCATAGCTGTTCTGTGTCAGTTACATCAGTTAACTGTTGAAATTCAAAAATCTTAACCCAACTGGTTGAGGTATTAAATAAATAACCCAATAAAAGGATAAAATAACGCAACAAAGCATCAAATATTTTTAACTAAACTATTGGGTTAAATAAATAACCCAACATTTTTCAGAGTGTAGTATTGGGGAGGCCAGAGATGATGAGGAAATTATCTAGGGTGGGGTGGGGGGTTTCTTGATTAATTGCTCAACCGCTTCTGGTTCGGCGAGGTTGTAGGACGGGACAGTCAAGACACTGGAGTGGGATTCGTTAGACAAACCTGAAATCAGAAATTCAGAAAAGTTAGGATCAGGGTGCGAACAAATTTCAGTATAGAGATTAGAGATATTGACAGGAGTCGACAAGTAATTTTTGTGTTGTGCGCCGCCACAGTAATTGCAAGATATATGCAGGGGTGGCGAAAGCATCTTGCAGCGTTAGGGTTATTGCAAGACAGGGAGGAGGGAGGGTTTGAGAAAAAGGAGGAAGTAGAGCGGGATAGTTTATGCGTGCAAAACTTGCTTGCTCTACCAACGATAGCAGCATTGGAACACAGCTACACTGCTTGAGGATAGGGGGGGCGTGGCGGGAGCATGTGGTTCTGTTGTCCTGAGGGGGCGGAGTTGGTGAGGATATGGATCTGTAGAATTATAACGGATTGGATCATTGCAGCAGCTGGTGATGGTGATTCTGCTTTTGTGAGAGGCTGGCGGATTTCTGATACTGTCATCTAGTTGGAAGTGAGGGATGATGATCTTGCAGAGGCGTAGGAAGAAGCTGCAGAAGGTAGGTGGTGATTTGGAGTGACTGGAGATTGTATGCGGTGTTGGGTTCTTGTCGTGGTTGAGTAGATAGGCCTTTGGCCTCTTAAAGGAGCCTCGGTGTCTAGCCGGCTTCCAGGCTTGGTTTGGTGTTGTTAAATGCTGGGCTGGTGTTTCAGGGAGAGCGGAGTTTTGTTCCTGTTCAAGTTTTATGTTGTTGAAGATGGCTGCAGATGAATTGCTGCTGCTGCTGCTGTTGTTGTTTTGTTGAAGTTGCAGAAGTTTGTAGAGAGAGTTTTTTAAGCTCGTGAAGGAACTGGAGCAGCCCTGTTGGGAGCCTTCTTCGGAAAACGCTGATAAGGGAGTGTTTTTGCAGGGTTAATTATAGTGGGATTGAATTAATCTGATTGGCTGACTAATGATTGTAGATGAGAGGCTGGCTGCAGTTAATCATATCACGTGCTCCTCTCAAAATTAGTTTGTGAAACTTCACTTAATGTGCATCAAAATAACAGTGTGTGTAGCCAATGTTTCCAGTGTCTTTTTACTTTTCAGCATTTGATGAGAGTTTTTAAGACTTAATGAAAACTAATGTTTTATTTATTTATTTCAGACCTAATTGAAGAGAATGAGGGGAGTAAAGAGGAGGAACATCATGTCAAAATTGAGGAAAAAACTCATGTACAGACTGATGGTATTTTGAAAAGGAGAGACAAGAATCGTTTCACCTGCACTCAGTGTGGGAAGAGTTTTGGAAGAAAAGACTATCTTAAAATTCACATGAGGATCCACACTGAAGAGAAACCATTCACATGCACTCAGTGTGGGAAGAGTTTCAGCACATCATCAAACCTTAATCTACATATGAGGATCCACACTGGAGAGAAACCATTCACATGCACCCAGTGTGGGAAGAGTTTCAGCCAATCATCACACCTTAATCTACACATGATGATCCACACTGGAGAGAAACCATTCACATGCACTCAGTGTGGGAAGAGTTTTAACAAATCATCACACCTTAATCTACACATGAGGATCCACACTAGAGAGAAACCATTTGCATGCACCCAGTGTGGGAAGAGTTTCAGCCAGTTATCACACCTTAATCAACACATGAGGATCCACACTGGAGAGAAACCATTCACATGCACTCAGTGCGGGAAGAGTTTCAACCAATCATCAAACCTTAATCTACATATGAGGATCCACACTGGAGAGAAACCATTCACATGCACTCAGTGTGGGAAGAGTTTCAGCTGCTTATCAACCCTTAAACAACACATGAGGATCCACACTGGAGAGAAACCATTCACATGCACTCAGTGCGGGAAGAGTTTCATCTACTCATCAAACCTTAATCTACACATGAGGATCCACACTGGAGAGAAACCATTCACATGCACTCAGTGTGGGAAGAGTTTCAACCAATCATCAAACCTTAATCAACACATGAAGAACCACACTGTAGAGAAATCATTCATCATTCACAAACCGTAAAAATTATGGATTTTTTTAAGTGTAGAAATAAGTTTAATAAATAAAACTGTAGTAAAATTGTCTTTAAAACAGACAACATGAAATAAATAGAGATGAACTAACCTCAACTGTAGTTAAACACATACTGTACACAGTAGTACTAATTGCTCGATAAACAAAACTGTAATCAATTGTTTAAAAAACAGACAACATGAAAAAATAAAGATAAACTAACCTCAACTCCAGTCAGAACAATAAATAAAAGCTAACATAAATCAAAACCACCTATTCGGTTCTCCCGCTCAGCTTCATCGTGCGCGGAGTGAGCTCTTATTGGTTAACATCTTTCTCCCGCTCAGCTTAGCTGTAATTGCCCGGTGTGCTGTGTCAGCTCTGATTGGGTAACATATTAAAATCCTGCGCACAAAAACGTGTTCTGAATAAAATCCTAAATAAATTGGTAGATAAAATTGCAGCCTTACATGGTTTAGAAATTGCATCTGCTTACTTTTTTTTTTTTTTTTTTGCGATTGCGATTAATTGCACAGCCCTACTGCAAACCCAAGTTTGTGCATCAAGTTTCGCAGTTCACTGCGTTGCAAAGTTCAAGCTTGGTGAACATTGAAATCGCATCACTTGACTGTGTGAGACCAATCGTAGATCAAAACCTGACCTCCCTGGACAAAAATGTAAAATATAGATCAATTGCTCACTGTTTTAATGTCTAATAATTTTTTTTAATCCCGCCCCTTTTCAAAGCGCCAAACAACAGAATTTCGCATGCTCAAACTCTAGTGTGTCGGATGAGTTTCAGCAACTCGTCAGACCTTAATAAACAAAGGAAGACCCACACTGGAGAGAAACCATTCACATGCACTCAGTGTGGGAAGAGTTTCAACCGATCAGCAAACCTTAATGAACGCATGAAGATCCACACTGGTGTGAAAGAATATATGTGCTTTGAGTGTGAGAAGACTTTTATTACAGCTCCAAAATTGACACTGCACCAGATGATTCACACTGGAGAGACCGTACAAGTGTTCACACTTTGACAAGAGGTTTAATCAGTTAACACATCTGAAAACACAAGAGGATTCACTCTGGAGAGAAACCGTACAGATCTGATCAGTGTCTATAGGGTTTTGCTTCTTTGGTGCAGCAAACACATTGAAGGCTGCTGAGAGAAGAACAGTTTCATAAACATCTGACAAACAGCACCTCTGCGGCTTAAAATCTCTTTGCAAGTGATTGTACAGGTGCGGATACATCTGTTCTCCACTCTCCAGTGTATTCATGTAGCTAGTGTTATTTTGGATGATGTTCTCTGTCTGACTTCCTGAATGAGAAACAAATCACTGGGAAGACACCGCACATCAAAGAAGGTGGAGCTCCAGCAGGTTAGTTTGCAGTTTACCAGGGCCTCAAGTTTAGAAAGCCCATTCAATTGTCCTGTGTTGCAGCTTTTATTACTAACGTTTCTTTACTTTTAGGTTCAAGATTCTTTCTAGTTTACTACATTTACTTTTTTCAGTAAAATACAAACTTGATGAGTATTTTATGATTTAGGCCAGGCATGTCAAACTCAATTCCTGGAGGGCTGCAGCCCTGCACAGTTTAGTTCCAACCCTGCTTCAACACACTTACTGGTAAGTTTCAAACAAGCCCAAAGGACTCAATTAGTTTGATCAGGTGTGTTTAATTAGGGTTGGAACTAAACTGTGCAGGGCTGTGGCCCTCCAGGAATTTAGTCTGACATCCCTGATTTAGGCAGAGAGACAGGTATTAAGTTTTACAATAATAATACGCTGCGATGATCCCAAGACTCCAGATGGGAGTATGTGGTAAATCCTGATTGGATGCCTGCATTACTCTTCAATGGGGATATAAAAGTTGTTGTGCTAGCTACCTCAGGACGCTGTGGCTACTCAGAACTCCTCAAGTTAAGACCTGCCATCTCATTGACTCTTTAACTTTATGGTTTTGCATTACTTGTATCATGTAGTTAAAGTGTTGTTGTGATTATATCCTAAGTTCTTTATCTTCATTATTATCCCTAGACATTTGTTGGTTGCTTTGATTGTTCTATGAGTAATATTTTATAATAAATCATTTGTATTCAGGCTATTTTGTTGGTTCATCTCTTTTTTATGTTGCGACTCAAACAAGCGGGTCATAACACTTTGTAAGATGTGTCCGGTTGTATCTAAGATCTTGTCCTTTCAGTCATGACCATAGGTGAGAGTAGGAACCTTGATTGAGCAGTAAATTGAGAACATTTACTTTCAGCTCTGTAAGGTCCAGCCAAATAGTCCAACGGCGGTGTCTACTGCTGGATGAAGGCTCAATTGCACGTTCTATCTTTCCAGGGCACAATGTTGATTTACTTCAAGTTTAACTCATATCTGACTCCATTTTTGATATAAGATGGTTTAAAATGTTAATATGTTTATTCTCATTTTATCTGCCTCCATTTTATAGTTTAATATTACTTTATTAATTTAACAGTTTATGAGATATGTTGGTATATATTTGAATAATCTTATAACTCCTACCGATTTTTCCTATGTAACAACTTAATTATATTCCAGACGATAACCAGAGGTTAACCACCAGAACTTATAGCTCTAGCCCCCCATGATTGAAATAATCATGTAACAACTTAATCATGACGGAAATCTTTAATCAGAGGTTAACCACCAGCACCATATAAGGTGTGTCGCCCGTCGGCTTACTACACCTCACTGAAATAACTCTGGCCCCCCATAGTACTTTTTACTCTTATTTACTCATTTATTGTGAATCTATGTCACTTTACGCTAGCTGTAATACATCATAAATTCACTAGTCTAATCAATGATTAGGGGTTGATGATAATACTATTTAATAGGCAGACAGACGGTGCCATTGTTTAAATAGTAATCTCATTTGATTCTTGCAATCATCTATGTAACAACTTAGTTAAATCTCAACGATACTCAGAGGTAAACCACCAGCAGCCTATGGCTCTGGCCCCCCATGGTAGAAATAACCATGTAACAACTTAACAAACTAACACCGACACAAACACAAGGAGTCATGGTATTAGTTTGTTTCTTTTAATAACAGCAGTAACTAACTGAACAATTATTTAAATTGTACAACTGTACAAGCTAAATTTTTTTATATATTTTAAAACATTTTTTTTAATTTACAAAGTGTGCAGCTTTTTCTGCCTGTCAGGGGAATGTTGTGCAGCACTAGGTGTAACACCGGTCGTGGTTTTGTTCTCAAGGACCCCTCTCACCCTGCTCACAGACTGTTTTCTCTGCTGCCTTCCGACAGGCGCTTCAGGCTTCCTCGGACAAAAACCAGCAGACTGATTTTGAGATACGCTAGTGTGGACGCGGATCATTTTCATGCTAA
>CAIGQQ010026278.1:1163-21163 GCA_903798035.1 Danio albolineatus | reverse complement strand
TAAGCCCTTCTCCTTTACACTCTGTTTCAAGGGCTCAAGAGGAAGGCGTAGGGTTTAAAAAGTTGAGCCGGGATTGGTCCTAGAAGCGTCCTTTTTAAATGAGAGCGAGTTTACATTGGTCTTCAGTCACAACCGTGGAAGCATCAGTGTTGTGTAACAGTGGATTAGAAATAGATGACAGCTTCGGTCTGCAGTAACACACTGTGCCGTCAGACGCTCTGCCGCTGTGCTACATGCTCTGATGTCTGTTAGAGTCACTCACTTCCAACAGCATCAACCCGCAAGTCTGGCAGCTGATCAGACACATGAAACGCGCAATTAATCAATAAATCACCAGTGATTAATAAATATATTTATGCTGAATGTATGACTTTCTGAAGTGTGTTTTCATGTGCTGCTGTTCGCAAGATTGGGGTCGGTTAGATATTTCTGTCATGGAAGAAGATTTATGTTCACCACGCCTGCTTTTATTGGTTACAAAAATAGCAAATCATATTAGGAGAAAAATAAATGTAATAAATGTAGGGTGTTTTCACACCTACAGTCTGGAAAAGCTCAGGAAAGTGGGTGTGTCCAGCTCTGTTTAGGTGGGAGTGTCAGGGGAGGGAAAGAGGGAAGGTTTTGCATAAAAATGGGAGTTTCCATTTGTGCACGCGCTCATTTTCAAACAGGCAACACACAAACACAGATGCAGGGGGAGAAAGACAGTCTCTGGCAAATAACTGGATGACTGATGTCCATGTAAACAAATTAATAATTTTTCGACTTTAACAGCAATTTGGCACTTTCACTTTTATTCAGGAACATTTCCTGTGTGTCCCCCGTGACAAACCAGATGTAAGAAACTGCTAAGAGAGCGATTTTAATGGAGTGTTTGATACCGCGCGGCGTAAGGGAGAAATAAAAACCTCTCCGCAATTCTTGGCAACTCAGATGCACTCGGTAAGCAGTGTCAGAAAGCCGTGTGTGTATACACTATCCTGTCATAAAATGCGGCAAAAATTCTACACGAAAGTAGAGTAACGTGCTGTAAACTCAGTAACGGTTCTAATCACTCTGACTAAGGTCTGTCTTAAAAACACTGAAAGAGTCCTGCTGAAGATACCAACTAACTTTGCCTCTGAATAAACAAACAAAGAGCACTGATCGCTTACCATATCTGTAGCTGCATGTGTTTTAAAAGGAGACGAGCGGCAAATCCCGATTTCACCATTTCCAGATGTGGAAAGCTCTCGGGTGAAAAAAAAAGTTTCTTACAGACACATTTCTGCTGCGCTCTCAAAGCGGAAAATGTAAACAAAGCCTTTGTTGCAGCACATAAACACAACACTGATGACCTGTGTCTCCAAACAATTTTTCTTCTTCCACTTGCTTTGGCAACACAACGTGGCGTCACTATGCCGTCTGGACACTGCAACAGGTACAAACAATCCTCGAAGCTATCATGCATATTAATGAGTTGCACCGCATACACATTAGAGCGCACTGATTGGTTTGAACCAAGTCTTTCTCATGACTTAATGCCGCACACTCAGAGACGTCACGGTGCACTTGCAGGTACAGTCTTACACTCTCCACACTGGAATACACGCATGGATCTCATCGGCGTGACGCAGCTTCAAATAATAGTTTCAAACCAGAAGAACAAATTTGCTCAAAATAACGCAAAAACAACCAATTTTCACTCTTTAGCGAAATACATGTGTCCTCATAGTGTTTATAGCAGTGTGGAACACATATATGACTGTCAACAGCTCAAAACATGTGTTTTGGTGTTTCGTGACCCTTTAATAACCAGAAGATTTAAAAAATAATAATTTTTAAAGGGGTAGTCCACAGTGTATATTTAAGGCTTGGTTGTGTTTATAAGATGCAAAGGAATGTGTGCTCATGCTTCATTTGTTGAAAATCAAGTAATTTTTTCATATATTTTTGATTATATACAACTACTCAGCTAACATGAACACGACTGTCATATTTCCTAGTTCCTCTGATTGGTCAGTTAACATAATCTGCTGTGATTCGTGGATTGGGCACATGCAATGAGAAGTGGGAGCCATCTAAATTTAAGAAGTCACATGATAATTTTGAGGACATTATCAGACTAGACCAAGTTATTCATTCATTCATTCATTCATTCATTTTCATTTCAGCTTAGTCCCTTCAGCTTAGTTAGCAAAATGAACCGCCAACTTATCCAGCATATGTTTTACGCAGCGGATGCCCTTCCAGCTGCAACCCATCACTGGGAAGCACCCATACACACTCATTCACACACATACACTACAGAAAATTTAGCTTACCCAATTCACCTATAGCGCATGTGTTTGGACTGTGGGTGAAACCGGAGCATCCGGAGGAAACCCACACCAACATGAGGAGAACATGCAAACTCCATACAGGAAATGCTTACTGACCTAGCTGTGGCTCAAAACAGTGACCTTCTTGCTGTGCTTCCTAATTGTGCCACCGTGCTGCCCCTAGACCTAGTTATTATATATATTATTTATTATATATAATAATAAAAAATGAATCAACTATATAAATAAAGTAAATAAAAAAATGAATGAATGAATAACTTTGTTATTAAAACAAAATAAATCATAATAGGGAAAAATGGTTAGAGAAAAACAAATCGGTAACACTTTACAATAAGGTTCATGAGTTAATGTCTTTCCTAACATGAACTAATCATGAACAACACTTGCACAGCATTTATTAATCATGATTGAACATTTACTAATGCATTATGAACATCCAAGTCCATACTTGTTAACATTAGTTAATGCACCGTGAGTTAACATGAACTAACAATGTACAACTGTATTTTCATTAACGTTAACTAACATGAACAAATACTGTAGTAAATGTATCGCTCGTAGTTTGTTCATGTTAGTAAATGCATTAATTCACATTAACTAATAAACCTTATTATAAAGTGTGACCAAAAAAATCAGAAAACATGACAATTGACTATTCAGAAACACACAGTCCTTATTTTTAAAAAAGCAGACAATATCTTGCCTAAAATGTAACTTTTTGTAACGTTACTCACTTGTTTGTGGACACTTTTATCTACTTTTTAATTGTACTCATCTTGCTTTTGATTTCTGTTCTCGTGTTTTCTGGTAAATGAGGGACAGAAGGATCATGGTGAATATACGTAATAGCACAGCTCTACTGTGAATATGCTTTGCTGCTCATCATGACTGTAGATTTTGACTGTCTTCACAAGCTCTTGTACTGTAAAGCCCTGCATCAATATTTCTAATCTAGATCCTCTCACCTCAAACAACCCCGCCATTATATTTCATATCTGTGTGTGCAAGTATTTATGAGATACTGGTTACCCGCTGTGTGTGCGTGTGTGTGGATTTGAATACATGCAAAGTGATCAAAGAGTCTAATACAACAGGATTAGAATACAATGAGAAACACACACACACACTTTTACAGCTATCTTATGGGGAGTTCTTATAGACGTAATGTGTTTGTACTGTACATACTGTATACTGTCCTCTCATCCAAGTACTCCATCCCTAAACCAAACCCTCACAGAAAACACGCTGCACATTTGTTTTTAAAATACTTCATTGTGTGTGATTTATGAGGACCAAAATGTCCCCACAGGTAAAAATGTACTGGTATTGCTATATTTGTAGGGACATTTGGTCCCGAAAATGAATACAAGACACACACACACACCTTGTACAGACATACTAAATGGTTCTGGATCACGGTGTTATTGTTTTAGTATCATTTAAGGATCGTATATGAATTAGTTTTGTTTTTATATTTTCATTTTAGTTTTTTTTTTTACTTATATGGGTTTTATCATTTATTAATTGATGATTTTTATATTTTGTTGTTGTTGTTGTTATTATTATTATTATTATTATTATTACTATTATTGTTGTTGTTGTTATTATTATTATTATTATTATTATTATTATTATTATTATTATTGGGTTAAATATGACATTAGTGTCTGCATCTAACTCCTTTACAAAAGTGATTTTCTATAAAGGCATCGCGGTGGCACAGTGAGTAGCACGATTGCCTCACAGCAAGAAGGTCACTGGTGCTCCGGTTTCCCCCACAAGTCCAAAGACGTGGTATAGGTGAATTGGGTTAGCTAAATGTATGTATCGTATAACATATGCTAGATAAGTTGGTGGTTCATTTCGCTGTGGCGACCCCTGATTAATAAAGGGACCACAACTGTATGGAGCTAATAATATGCCATAACAATCTGAATTTGAATTGTGTTCATTTGAATTATTGACAATTGTAATTTAAAATAAATCTGAAATTCAAAATCAAGTTAAGAAATTCAAATTCAAAATAATTTTTAACAGCATATAAAAAATATTAAGCTGGCAGCTAGCTCTCTGCAGCTCTCACATAGTCGCCCACTGAAGCTAAGCAGGGCTGCGCCCGGTCAGTACCTGGATGGGAGACCACATGGGAAAGCTAGGTTGCTGCTGGAAGTAGTGTTTGTGAGGCCAACTGGGGGCACTCACCCTGCGGTCTGTGTGGGTCCTAACGCCCCAGTATAGTGAAGGGGACCTTTATACTGCTCAATGAGCGCTGTCTTTTGAAGTCCCGACTAAGCATGTCACAATAATCAATATATCGACTTATCGCACAATACATAAACGAGCTCAATAATTTTTGGTGATGCAATATATATCGCCCATACATAAACTATTTTTGCAACATTTTAGCTTATTGTACAACCTCTCTACACAGCAAAAAAATCAGTGTACATTTAACTCAATTAGAGTTTATCTTAACACTCCTTGGGTGTACATATGACTCCCTCCATGTTGGAGGGAAAATAACACTTTCTAAATTGAAATGTGTACATTACTCACAGAGTTCATTTTAACACAGTAAGAGTTTATTCTTACATCAAACTGGAGTCTGCGTTACCCTTCAAATTGTTAATATATTAAATTTGTACATTACTCACTTTATTTAATAACAAATAAATGTAAATGGATTATGCATGTGTATATAAGCTAATGAGTGCATATAGTACACTACTTCTGAAGAGAATGAATTTATTATATCTTATAATTTATTATATCATCAAGACTCGTAAAACATTCTGGTTTGATCACTGTTTGTCTGAAAGAACCGGTTCAAGTAAAAAAAAAAAGGACTTCCCATCACTAGTGGGAAATATTCTTAAATATTTGCTCTTTCACACTTGTGGATTAAAATGTACTCCGGTTTTAACACTGAATATCACCAAAAGAAATCACACTATATAGTTAAGACTGGAGGTGTCAGTGTCAGTATGGTTAAAAAAACAATATACTATTTACCATAAATGACTAAAGTATATTTTGATGTGGGTGCCTGACAACTGAAAATACTGGTAAAAAAATCTGGGAGCCAGATAAATTTACATTTATTATTATTTGTTTTGGATCTGCGTTTTCACATTCTGATTCCAGAGCCTCATCATTAAATTATTAAAATGACTAAATTAAATTAAATATCTAAAGAACAAAATATGATGTTCTTTTGAAGAGTGTACTTGCGTTATGATGCTATTATACTGCCCTTCTGGCATTATAAAATGAGCAGCCTAAAATGGTCTTAAAATGACAATAATATAGTTTATCGCGATATATTTTGGTGCAATATATCGTACAACAAAAAATAGATATCGTGTGTCACGTCCCCAGTCTGTCACCCATCCTCTGAACCACCGCAATCACCCAGACCCGCTTCCAGCAGTGCACCATCACCCAGTTATTAGTTCACCACCTGATTCCACTCTGCACACCCTACATAAGCTCCCTTCACACAGTCAGTCTTCGTTGAGTATCACACATAGACACGATCACCCTTACCCGCCTGAATCCTCACCGCCCCTCCTGTGCTCTGCAACTGCTCCGCAACTGCTCTGCTACTCATCTTCGTTGTCATCCTCCATTCAGGGAAGTGACTGATCTTACTAGCCTCTGTCTGGATCCATTTTTCCAAAGACTGCCCTTTGCCTGCTACATATCTGTTTCAACGTTGCTACAACAATAAATATATGTTGATTGCCACTTCTGACTCCCTCTCCTTCCTCTGACCGTGACATCGTGACAGGCCTAGTCCCGACTCTCTGTGGTCGTTTAAAATCCCAGGATGAGAGGGGAGAGTGCTTCGAGAGGAGCACGTGATAGGATCGACTACAGCTGATCCCTATCGCTAATCATTATCTAGCCTATCAGATCATCCTAAAACTACTATATATATATATATATCCTGCCTAAACTTCATTCCACATCTTCGTTTTCTGAAAAAAAAAAAAAAAAATCCTAACCCCATCCTTCACTTCTGTCTTTCCATGATCGGGCAACACGGCGGCTCAGCGGCAAGCACCGCTGCCTCGCAGTAAGAGGGCCACAGGCTTAAGTTCTAATTGAGCCAGCCGGCACTCCCTGTGCAGAGTTTTGCATGTTCTCCCTGTGTTCGCGTGGGTTTTCCCCGGGTTCTCCAGTTTCCTCCCACAGTCTAAAAACATGCATAAACAAATTGTAAGAACAGTCACAAGCACATAACACATTCATACTGAATTAATCAGAACCACACATTGGTCATAGTACAAATGGGGGCACTCGAGAAACACCTGATCTCGTATCCCTCCTTATGCTCATTGACCAGGTGGGAACCTTGGGCTCATCTATCTCTGAGCTCAGGGTTCTCTCCCGGGACAGTCGAGCATTATCAAAGTGTGAACTCTTGAATGCGACTAAAATAGGAATACTCCACGTCTTAATTCCATTTGTGTTTACGATCGTTATGACTTCCAGCATATATGAAGTGGTATTTCATACAAACCATATAGTTGTAGCCTCTGTTGGATGAAGCACCTGCTGAAAAAAGCGGTTACGTCACACCTAACCGAGTGACAAGCGCAACTCCGAGGCCAGCCTGGGTTGCCAGGTATGTGCAAAACATTTGATTCGCAGATCAAATCCAATCCTGCCTCCAGTTCTCAATGCTTATTTCACCCTTACGCTCCATAGTAACATAACAACTCAAGAGACGCCTTTTCACCTTGACGAGAAATCTTGCCGCTATTTAATCTTGTCACATCCCTACTAATTCACATAGTTAAGCCTTTTTAAAATTTCACTTTAAGCTGTGAAGAAGTGTCTTGAAAAATATCTAATCAAATTAGTGCTGTCAATTGATTAAAAAAATTTACTAATTAATCACACTTTGGCTGTGATTAATCACGAAAAGCCGTATTTATTACAGAAATAAAAACACTGGCATGTAAGTGCCATTTTAAATTTTAAAACAATCAATGCCGATAACAAACTTAATTATTTCCATGTTGAATTCTAAGTGAACTACAAAAAAATCCAAAATACATGCATTGCAAATATGGAAATTGGAAAGTAATTGGAAAATAAAGTATTCAATACAAACAATTGTACTCATTGTAAAGTTGTTTTGCGAGTTGAGAACATTAATTATAAAGTAGAAACAATTTTGCTCCGTCCTCCTTAGCATTTTGGTAGCTGCTAAGACAGTCCAGTCTGTTGACATGTGACCTAAGAGTGAGAAAAGTCTCTCACAAGCAGAATCACCGAATCAGCATGTGAATTTCGGTGCTTAATTTCTGTGCCACTGGTGCTGTGACAAGGACCAAAGAAGCACCAAGGGGTACATCAAAGTCACGTACCAAAGACTATAGACTAGACTTCTTACATGGACTTTGGTCACGCCATCTCTAAACATTAAATTCTAAACTGCTTTGAGCGACTGTCTGTGATGTTAGGCGTTTAATCTTGTTGTTAGGATATCCACACATACACAAACACTCTCTTACACACACACACACAGACAACGCGGGCAGTACAGTGAGCTCATGGTATAAGCGACTCCCTTCAGAGTCATCAACGCGCACGGTTGCGTTCATCAAATTTGCTCTAGGTGAACAGTTATCACGCTGCCCTCAACCTGAAAGTGAAATAGAAAGTGACCGGTTTGCTGATGAATGTGTGGACCGGGAGGGATGGAGTTGGTGTCGTGGATTAAGCTGGATATATACTTTGCTGGGTGTGTGCGCACCTTGAGGCTTTTATACTCGCCGAGGGAGGGGGTAGGTGTCGTGGATTAAAGTGACAACCGGGGGTTCGCTCACTATTCTGCTGCCCTTGTCGGTCGCCTAGGTCGCCTCTGTGGACGCGCCGGCCCTGAACACACTTAAAAAAAGAAAAAACTGCCACTGCATTAAATGTGTAAATTTTTTTTAACGCGTTCAATATTTCAAATTAATCGGTGTGTGTTAACGTGCTAATTTTGACAGCCCTAAATCAAATATTATTTACTGTCATCATGGCAAAGATAAAACAAATCAGTTATTAAAATGAGTTATTAAAACTTATGTTTAGAAATGTGTTAAATTATCTCCGTTAAACAGAAATTGGGGAGAAAAATAAACAGGGGGGCTAATAATTCTGACTTCAACTGTATATGTTTTGTTTGGCTCAATCTCGTTATATTTTTTAAGTCGGATGTGGGCCGGAGGGAGGTGGAGGGCTCGCAAATGGACCGGCAGTTTGAGACCCCTGAAATCAATGAACTAATAAATATTTAATTGGCAGCTATATCTAAAATGAAATAAGTTTAATATATGTATTTAATGTTAAAGTCCAAGAACTTATTAATAGACCTAAAGTGCTACTGAATTGCATCTAGGAACTGTTATTTTCTAAGTTACTGTACGAGCGATGCATAACTGTGCGTGTGTGAGAGAGATTAATTATGCACTAATGGCCGTTTTTCTTAATTAATATGTGTCAGCACACAGTGGTGGATGTGAATGAAGAGTGAAGGATATTCTTTTAATTATTGAAGGAGGCAAAGAGAAATGATCTCTGCTTTATTAATGAGGCTTCGGCAGCGACTAATAGGAAACACGACTAACGCACTTCAGATTAATCCCGTGTACATTAAGACCTCTAATATCAGAATATGTAATTCACCCGGAGCGATGTGGATGAATAATAGATTACGCTCTCTCTCTCTCTCTCGTCTTTGTTTAATGGCACTTATGAGCTGTGGTTGTCTGTCTTTATTTAGTTCATCTTTATGCCGCAGTGAGAAAAGACTTCTGCTGTCTGGAGGGTTTTCATGGTCATACTGTAGTTTTTTTGGGGGGGGTCGGGGATTTGTGGTCTTTTTTTGTTTTATCATTAGCTGATGCCAAAGAGTTGATGAATGAACATCTAAAGGCATTTTCAATTCAATTTTCAGTTTCACTTTTTTTTTCTTTTATTCTTTCCTTCTTTTTTCTTTGTTTATATTTCTTCATTTACTTTTTTCATTCTCTTTCCCATTTTCTTCCATTTTATTTATCTTTCTTTTTTTCTTCCATTTTTCTTCTTTATTTTACTTATTTATCTTTTTTTTCTTCCAATTTAGTTTTCTTTTTCTTTCATTTCTTCCATTTTTCTTTCTTTCATTTTCTTTCTCTTTCATTTTCTTTTTCCTTTCTTTCTTTCTTTCTTTTATTTTTTTTCCTTTTTTCTTTTCACTAAATGAAAATGGAAAGTAAAATCTTTCCATTTTATTCTTTCTTTTTTCTTCAATTTTCTCCGTTTTTTTCTTTATCTTTTTTCCATTTTCTTTCTATTTTTCTTTTTTTCTTTCCATCTTTCTTTCTTTCTTTCTTTCTTTCTTTCTTTCTTTCTTTCTTTCTTTCTTTCTGTCTTTCTTCTTGTTTTTTTTCTTTCATTTTTCCTTTTTTGTTTCTTTTTCTTTAAATGAAAATGGAAAGTAAAATCTTTCCATTTTGTTCTCTTTCTTCTTCAATTTTCTCTTTTTTCTTTTCCTCCATTTTCTTTCCATTTTTCTTTCGTTTTTCTTTCATTTCTTCCATTTTCTTTCTCTTTCTTCCATTTTCTTTCTTTCTTTCTTTCTTTCTTTCTTCTTTCATTTCTTCCATTTTCTTTCTCTTTCTTTCTCTTTTTTTTCTTCCATTTTTTTCTTTCTTTCATTTTTTTGTTAAATTTTCTTTCACTTTTTTTCTTTAAATAAAAATGGAAAGTAAAATTTATTTTTTTTCCACTTCCATTTTCTTTCTTTCTTTTTAACTTTTTTATTTCTTTGACTTTTCCTCCATTTTAGTTTTTTTCTTTCTTCCATTTTCTTTCTTTTTCTTTATTTCTTCCATTTCCTTCTTTTTTCTTTCTCCTTTTTCTTAAAATGAAAATGGAAAGTAAAATCTTTTCTTTCCATTTTATTCTTTCTTTTTTCTTCCATTTTCAATTTTTTCTTTATTTTACTTTTTCAATTTTTTCTTTATTTTACTTTTTCATTTCTTTTTCTTCCATTTTATTTCTCTTTGTTCTTTTCTTCAATTTTCTTTCTATTTTTATCCTTTTTTCTTTATTTTTTTTTCATTTTCTTTCTTTCTTTTTTCATCCATTTTCTTTCTATTTTTCTTTTTTCTTTATTTTCATCCATTTTCTTTCTCTTTTTTTTCTTTTCTTTTCCATTTTTCTTTTTTGTTTTTTCTTCCATTTTATTTATTGTTCTCTTCATTTCTTTTTCTTTTTTTCTAAACTTAATGTTTCTATGAATTATAAAACGAAAGATAAATTTTGTAAAATGTAAAAAATATATATATTAATATTTAAGTATAATATATTAAATTACATAACTATTTTAAAATTTTATTTATTTTTCCCTCAATTCTCCCCATGTTAGCGTTGGTTTCCTGCGGGTGCTCCAGTTTCCCCTTACAGTCCAAACACATGCACTATATGTAAATTGAATAAACTAAATTGGCTGTAGAGTATGTGTGTGAATGAGTGTGTGTATATATGTTTCCTAGTACAGAGTTGCAGCTTAAAGGGTATCCGCTATGTAAAACATATAATAGATAAGTTGACGGTTCATTCCACTGTGGCGACCCCAGATAAATAAATTAAGCCGAAAGTAAATTAATGATTTTTTCCCCCTCAAATTCAAATGATTGCAAAGAGAGCCTTTTCCTAATTTCAAATTATTGCTTCTAAAATCACATCTTGTGTTCCTTTGTAAACCATCGTGACTTGTTAATTAGTTACCCACTGTTCTTACAATTACCTTAGTGGTAAAAATATCTACCCTGATTTATCTATTTTTAAATAATAAACTCTGGCTCCGTTTCACAATTCCGTTTCCATGCCAACAAGATCAAGGTAAAAATTTACACCAGTCGGAACGGTAGGTAAACACGAACACTAACTAATTAACAAGCCAGACACAGCAGCCACACTCACAGTGGATTAGAAGATTAGAAACCAGTGCTTCAACAACAACAACCAACATAAAGTCTTGGAAATATATAAAATACAGAGGTGACGAGTTCACCATTATTTCTCTGATTAATTAACAACTACATCTGTATATAAAATGCAATTTCTCAGAGTCAGACACCGACGTGAGATGCAGATTTCACACATCGGCTGATCCTGTGAAGATGAAGATCAAGAAACGACCTTGATCTGCGTTCTGGGAGTAAGATGATATGAAAGAGTGAATTAATTTTAGTTTTGAAGCACTTCATGAGATAGTTGGCATATAAATTAAATTCAGTTATTTACTCTCTCTCTGCTTGTTCCAAACCTCTTCGAGTTTCTTGAAGAGGAAAATATATTTTGACAAAAATATTGGAGACTGATGGCCTGTGAGCTCTATTTTAACTCTGTTTTATTTATTTAGTTTATACATTAATGATTTACCTGCAGTGTGTCCAGAAGTTCAGGTTCAAATGTATGCAGACGACACAGTAGTATATACTCACGCAACCAAAGCCAAAGAACAAGCTGCTAACATACTCACTGCTGCCCTCAAGAAAGTTTCAGACTGGTTATGTCGTTCGTGTCTTACCCTCAACGTAAGTAAAACTGTGGGAATGTTTTTTTTTTTCAATTGTAAGACTTGAGTTATCTCAAATACTTTGATGTCTTTGACAATTCGAACATGAGCTGGACACACAAAGACAAGTCGGCTCTACACGTCACCAGGTGGGAATGCGGGAATGCTCACTCCCCTCCGTCCCTTCATTTACATTTGAAGTATCTCCCGAGAACCCCCTCGGTTCATACACCCTCTCTTCACTTAACCCACACAGAATGGTCGTTTCAAAGTACGAATGTTGTATGTCAGTGCAAGTGACTTTATCTATCATGTTTGATATCATTTGAAATGTCTCAGTGCGACTGGTACAATGGTTTCATTCCCTCAGAAATAGACATAATCAAAATAATAAATATATAACTTCAGGTATCTTTTGCACCACTGCTAAGGGTGTGCCTTCACCGGGGGTTTCCTATTCAAATGCCTTATAGGCAGAAACTCTTACTCAATGTAAATGCCTTTTGTTATTCAACACACACCCCTTCTATCTCTTGGTTTGACTACTTAAGGGACAGTTTCAAGCTGGTCAGGGCGCTTCTGTAACCAGAGTAGCCCATAGTGTGGAGCTCTTAAGCTCCATACTATGTATATTTTGAAGTCAGGTGTGCATCTTTTGATTATGGATTTAACTTTGATAATTTGATGTTTTGTATTGATCGTTTATGGATTGACTAAATGAATTGGCATAATACACATTTACCTGACTAATAAATTATGTTTTGAATTATTCAAACTTTTCCCAGAGATGGGTTGTGGCTGGAAGGGCATCCGCTGCGTAAAACAAATGCTGAATAAGTTGGGGGTTCATTCCGCTGTGGCGACCCCGGATTAATAAAGGGACTAAGCCGAAAAGAAAATGAATGAATGAATTATTCAAACTGATTTCGTGTTATTATCTCTTGTAGATTACGTTAAGTCCATAACACCACAAGCCCCTGTACAGGTTAGTAGCGGACTAAAACATGATAGACGTAGCAGCATGGCACGCTATATGATGTCTTTTAGAGATCCGACTAACACATTGGAATAATTCAAGTATACTCAGACTGTATAAGGCTATCTAAGGGGATAGTTCTTCATCTCTAAACTTTGATTTAGTAGATAGCAGATCTAATGGGGACCACACAAAAAATATTCTAATCTGAGTAAGTAGGGTTCTGCCTTTTTAGAATAGTGGTTAATCGCCTCTGTTTAGTGACCTAGACTGACATGCTTGTGTTTAAGAGATTGTATACTCGGCCGGTACAAGACTCAGGATGTTAAAGGAATCCGAATCAACGAGAATAATAAACAACAACGAATTAAAGAGAATATTCAATCATAGTCTAAATTAATATTAAAAGGAAACAAAATAAGCTTATCAATGTTTTATAATTGGAGTCAGATACAACGAGAATAAACGTATTAACATTCTAAACCACGTCATACTTAAATTGGAGTCAGTTATGAGTTAGATTTAAAGTAAATCAACATTGTACACTGGAAAGACAGAACAGGCAGAGAACCTTCATCCACCAGTAGACACCACCGTTGGACTAACTGGCTGGACCTTACACAATTAAGAAAAATGAGGAGCATTGCTCAGATATTTCAGTAAATGGAGAAGTAATAAATTCAGTTGATCATTTTAAATATTTAGGTATAATCATTGACTCTAATTTAAATTAAAAAAAACATATTAAGAAAGGGGCGCCACGGTGGCGTAGTGAGTAGCACGTTCGCCTCACAGCAAGAAGGTCGCTGGTTCGATCCCCGGCTGGGCCAGTTGGCATTTCTGTGTGGAGTTTGCATGTTCTCCCCGTGGTTGCGTGGGTTTCCTCCGGGTGCTCCGGTTTCCCCCACAGTCCAAAGACATGCGGTACAGGTGAATTGGGTAAGCTAAATTGTCCGTAGTGTATGTGTGTGAATGAGAATGTATGGATGTGTTTCCCAGAGATGGGTTGTGGCTGGAAGGGCATCCGCTGCGTAAAACAAATGCTGGATAAGTTGGCGGTTCATTCCGCTATGGCGACCCCGGATTAATAAAGGGACTAAGCCGAAAAGAAAATGAATGAATGATATTAAGAAAGTTTCTAAAAGTGCTGGAGCAAGCCTGAGGATTTATAGAAACATCAGGCATCAGTTACCTATGGCTGCTGCTAAACTTTTTATGAATACAATGATTTTCCCTCACTTAACTTATTGTGCCACTAGCTGGTCCCACACGAACATTATAACATTAAAACCTTTGTACATCATCTATAAACAAACTGTAAATCTTTTAGCCAAAAAATCAAGGAGCTATTATGGTTGTAACTGTATCGCACAACATAAACTACTAACATTCGACCGTTTTTTTTATTTTATGCTGTTGTGTGTTTAATGTTTAAAGTATGTAATGATCTTGCCCCATCACTAAATTTTAATTTGCCTGCGACTATTTGTCAATTGCATGCATATATAGTCTTAAAATCAAGAAATAGTTTGTGCTTTCAAGTATTTGAACGCTACCTTCTCTGTAAAGTCATAAATACGATACTGCTTTTTTGGTTCCTCTTATCTGATTGGATGTCATGAGCACGTTATTTTTTTTCTGTAACCTGGTAAAAACCAACACAGTGAAGAGACGGTTTTTTGGTGGGGCCAGTGAAACATTTTGGCGGGGCAAGTAAAAATCTGAACCACTGGTCCAATCAGGCCAGTAGAAAAATCCTTATTGTTGAACCCTGTGAAGTGTATACTAACAATGAAATGTACAATGGGGCGGAGTGTTACTTAGGCCCAATACCAATTCTACCCCTTAGCCCTTCCCCTTACCCCTACCCCTCGTTTTGCGCGTTCACGTCAAGGGGTAGTGGTGTCCCAATTCTCTTTAGCTTGAAGGTGTAGGGCTAAGGGCAAGGGGTATACACCCCTTCGAATGAAGATTTTTCAGGACCACACTTAAAATGGAGGGGTAAGAAAATTTCCCAGAATGCACCTGCCACAATGGCAGGATAGCTGAACCCGGAAGTAAGGAGATCCACAAATTAGTATTTTTTTTGTCATTATTACGTATTTTTACGACAAACAAACACGTTTTAATATATTCATAACCGCGTATGTGTTTTACTGTCATGCTTTTTAAAATAACCGCAAAAAAAAAAACACAATTTCGTGATCTATAATCCAAAATCATAATTCATGTACAGCAGTCCCACAACATTCTGACACACGATGACACTCGAATACCCTGTCAGTAATGTCTAGTGGCTGGGAATGAGCTTTTCACAGTGTCTGCAATGTTAATGTTGTTTTTGTGTGTTTACATTGATAAATATGGCCACTGTGTACACACACAGTATAGTTACGATCTTATTGCCACATTAAATCGTTATGATAACATAACATAGCCTTTCCTGAAGATAAACACCAAAAAATAACACAACTGGAATAACTCCAGCAGTCGTGATCGTCTGATCTCATATGAAGCAAGAGATCGCGATGACATATGATGATGTGTGCAGGTGTTGAAGTGCTGTCCCAATTCTTAGGGGTAAGTTTTGAAGCCCTTCCCCTTAACCCTCGGTTGTAAGGGCCAAGGGGAAAGGGAAGGCATAGGGGTACAAAAATAGAATTAGGATTGGGCCTAAGTGCAGTGTGACCATGGCGTTCCTCTGCTTGAAACCCTGAAGTGTCTATAAAATCTCTTCTTTCATCATTAGAGGAGTGAAATCTGAACAGCACATTTTCCCACGTTTGCAGAAAAAGTCTTTCCAAAACACAGTCACTGTGTGTGCTATTAATGTAGATGCACTGGCGACTCCTGGGAGATTTTCATGATGTGTCCTTTTTAATAATCAACGCATGAGTCTAACTGAGAATGCTGACAATTTCTGATATGCTTCTGCATTCATTCTCTTCTTTTCTTTGTTCACACAGTGAAGTGTCGCTGAACTTCTGCTCAGTCACAGGAGACGGATCACATGGTCTTCAGTGTCTGCATTCCGATTGGGAGTTACTGCATTCTTTGACTTGCATAAGGTGATGTTCCTCCGCCATCTCACATTGCTTGCTTTCAATGAATTTACAAATTCTTTCAAGATCAGATTGGCTGAGCTGTTGCACATTCATTTTACGGCTTTATACTCTTATTTTCTTCTCTTTTTTTGACTCATTTGTGTCTTAATTGTGAAAAAACATCTGAGATGGAATCAATACAAAACCACCATTTTTGTAAATGAATTGATATACAGTTTCCTTCTGAATTATTACCCCCTCTTGTATATTTTCTCCCCAGTTTCTGTTTAAAAAGACCCTATTATGCATTAAAAGGTCATATTTTAGTTTTGGGGGCTCCATTAACAAACTAATTTGCGTGCATGGTCAAAAAAACACTTTCATTGTCTTATAGTATGCATTTATTTTTACCTAATTATCCCAGCGACTGCCATATGATTCGTTCAGTGATTCATTTGTTCCCAAACCCCTCCTTAGCACGATGCTAATTTGAGCTGATTGGACGATGACTCAGTCTGTTGTGATTGGTCGACTGCGTTCAGCGTGAGACAGAGAGAAATGCCCACCACAGCGTTAAAGCAATGCAGTTAAACAACAGCATATTACTCTACTCTTTACCATAACCCCAAGTAATAATGACACACATTCAGTAATGTTCCACACAGTTGCAGAAGTTGAACTATTTTGAAAAATGATGGCGCCAAGCGTGTGAGGAATAGCTGATGGTGGCCATAGCAAAGGCAAACAGCAGAGGATGATGAGTTCAGAAACGCATTTAAATCGGTAAAGAAGCAGGCGTCACGTTTTTAACGTGGTTTTGGACGTGATATGTGAATAACCCCATACAGATTTAACCTGAGAGATATAGCACAATTACTGATCTGTAATAGATATGTGATTACAAGCCGTGCGGTGCGATTACAACTTATAACACAACAATTAAACACATACTACACAAAATGAGGCAACAAATTTAATCAGACGTACATGTTATAATCCGGAGGATGAAGATACTGGTCAATTTGAATTGCAAAAGTTACTGACAAAGTCCCTGTCAAAGTCTGACAAAGTCCCAACAGCAAACGGCTGGCGAATCCCACATTATCTAAAAATACATATTTTAAATAATATTTAGTCATTCATTTTTCTTTTCAGCTTAGTCTCGTTATTAATCTGGGGTCGCCACAGTGTAATGAACCGCCAACTTATCCAGCATATGTTTTACACAAAGAATGCCCTTTAATGGGAAACACCCATACACACTAATTCACACACATACACAATGGATTTTAGCTTACCCAATAGGGTTGGGTCGATAGACGATGCCATTGACCATCGTTGATGAGCCAGCATCGTGATCCTCCGCCCTGCCCCTGTCGCAGCAGCAACCCGCTCATGAAGAATACACACTGAGGCCCAGTTTACACTAATACGTCTTAGTTTTAAAATGGCATTACAGAATGAAAAGGATTCACATCCACACTGACACCTCATCTAGCATTTCTGAACAGCCCTCCGTCCACACTACACTGCTGAAAACGCACATCACGTGACCACACATACACTCTGTCATTCGCTCTAGCACAGGGGTGTCCAAACTACGGCCCGCGGGCCATCTGCGGCCCACAATAAGTTTAGTGGCGGCCTGCGTGGCTTTTTATGAATATTAATAGAATCTGGCCCGCTGTACAAAAATAAACGTAATTCAATAAATAACCACCGGGTGTCGCTATCACGTGCCTTCTTCTTCTTCTTTTTTTTTTTCAAATATAGTATATTTTATTTAGAAAAGAAGAAATGTACAATATAAATCAGGAAGTCATCTGTAAGAGACTGGAATACAAGTACAAAGTTAAAGAACAGCAAGTAACAGATAAGACATAAAAGAGAGAAAATAACAAAAAACAAAAGCACAACAAAATAAACTAAGGGGAAGTACAAAATTAAATAATCACAGAAAACATCTAGCAACTAACTTACTGGAAGCATGATATTTTCATAAGCTTCTATTAACTTGCAGGATTTTTGGTTATTAGTTAAACGTATAGCTTTAAGCAAGGAATCAAATTCAGTTAAAAAATGAGTAAATGTGGGAGAGGATTTAAGAATTTTTTGTTTGTGTATAAAGAATTTTGCATATAATATAAAAAAGTTAAATACATATTCTTCATTTTTAGTTTTTGGACTAGAGTAATAACAAATAATATCTTTCAATTTAAAAATTAGTTTTGTTGATTGTGATTTATTCAAATATTTATATAAATCTGACCAAAACTTTTGTGAGATTTTGCATGTAAAACACATGTGGGTTAAAGTTTCCTCACTTTCCTGACAAAAAGAACAAGTACTATCAATATGAACTAATTTTGACACAAATGTATTGACTGGGTATATTTTATGTAGAATTTTTAAATGAATTTCCTTTGCTTTGTTTGGGATTACATATTTATATGGGAGAAGCCAAGCTCTTTTCCAATCAATATTTTGTATTAACGCAGACCAATATGACTTCCCTCTTGGAGCGATTTGATTTTGTTGAAGAATACGAAGAATAAGTTTGTTGTTGCATTTCTTATCATAAATACTAATGCCTTCTAATAATAAAGAGGGTTCTATAGTTCTTTTATTTATAAGATATAATTTTTTGTTAGATGGCTATCACGTGCCTTCAATTAGGCAGTTATGCCTGTTATGACGTAAAAGAAAAATCAACAGTGAGTGCAGGAAATGTACGAGTTTTACAAGAGTTTGGATTCATCCAAATTTCCCTTGATGAACGGCCATTCAGAAAGGATGATGAGTCTGTTTGGAATGAGCCTGTGTTGAAATCAACATAGCCCAACCCCATTACTCAATTCACCTACAGCACATGCGTTTGAACTGTGACTGTGGGCTCGAACCAGTGACCTTCTTGCTGTGAGGCGACAGCGCTACCCACTGCACCACCGCGCCACCATTTTAAATAATACAAAATCTAAATTTAATATGCATATAATGCAAAAAAAATATACAATATTCTTATAGATACATTAAATTGATTGTCTGACTGCAGATTTGGTGCCCGCTGCAATATTAAATGAAAATGTTCATAATAAAGTGCTGTTTGCATGATTATTCCTCAAGGTGTTTCAGTCGGCAGAGTAAATATTTAATTTCCCCATTTAAATGCCACGTGTGATGTATGGTGTTTGGCAAAGGTGACTCCCAGCGAGAAGTTTCCCGACTGAAAAGTTTTGTGGAAAGCGAACCCTAATCTAAAAGCAGATGTTGAAGAAGACCGAGGACAGCAGATAACGTTTGTTTGCATGCACTGTTTATCTGCGACTAATTGAACAGATGTGCTGATTTACTGCTAATAAGAGACTTAATGAAACATCTGGAAAATGCAAACATGTTTCAGTCCCGCTGTCTGATTGTGTAACACACTCTCTCCCCCTCACACACACATATATCAATGCATTACACAAATGACCAAGTAATCTAAATAATTCATATGTTGGAACTCATAACTCTTGCACATCTGCCTGAGGCGCTGAACTTCTGGAAAGTACAGGAGCACACACACACACAGGCTACAGTCTACATGTGTGTAAAGTCAGGAATGAGCAGTGATCTGTGCTGATAAACACTGCGGCGCTCAGAGACGAGCAGCACAACTCGGCTCGTTTGTCTTCTCTTCGCTCGTTTCTTCATCTCGTGCTCAGTGTCTGAAACAGTCTCTGATGGAGTGTATGATGACACACACACACATTCTCAGAAGATAATGGTAACAGTTTTCACCTTATTATACTAAGAGTAACACATGGTGTAAGTGCATATGTGTCAAATATGTATATTATTGTGTGGGCCAATGAGATTCCAGGCTGTGTGGGCCAACGAGATTCCAGGCTGTGTGGGCCAATGAGAGTTAAGGCTGTGTTGTGTGAGCTAATGAAAGTAGAGACTGTGTTGTTTGGACCAATGAGAGTAGAGGTTGTGTTGCGTGGGCCAATGATACTTGAGGTCGTGTTGCGTGGGCCAATGAGAGTCGAGGCTGTGTTGTGTAGACCAATGAGAGTTGAGGTTGTGTTGTGTGGGCCAATGAGAGTTGAGGT
>CAIGQQ010026277.1:0-10701 GCA_903798035.1 Danio albolineatus | reverse complement strand
GGAGAACATGCAAACTCCACACAGAAATGCCAACTGGCCCAACCGGGTCCTGCCCCAACCGGGGATCGAACCAGCGACCTTCTTGCTGTGAGGCGAACGTGCTACTCACGCGCCACCGTGGCGCCCTCTATACATCTTATTTAGGCATATTATCAGAATTACTCTTATAACTGCTGAACTCCTCCTGTCACACTTTGCACTTCATTGGTTAGAGCTTCGGGATTCTGTTCCCGGTCAGTTTTCTCTTGCTGAAGTTGTTTCCTTTGGCACCCTATTGCAGTGGTTTCGATGATACCCAGTCGATGGCATTCACTTTGGCAATCTTGGCATCCGGTCTTTTTCTTCTGAGCTCACTCCACTTTCTTCAGACACCCTCAGATACACTCGATCACCAGCATAACTGGACCTTTGACTCTCCTTCTCCTGCTTTTGCATCTTCGTGAACAAATGCAAAGTTATATGTGAATGCAAAGTTATATGTGATGGTTTTATGCTAGGGTCGACCCAATATGACTTCATGCGGTGTTAATTACCTATTTCTGTCTGTTTCCATGCAAACACTCATCAACACATTTGTTAACACATCAGTCCTGTTGAGTTTATTATTTTAACAAATCTTTTTTAACGAGACCTTGATGGATTATCTTCAGCTCTTTCAGCCATTCCTTACAAATGATCAATGCACCATTTTCTCAATCTCCAATACTTCTTGTAACTATTTATTAACTTGTTTATTTATCTATTTATTTATTTAATCATTTAATCACTTATGTACTTTTCTTATTTCACTTTAATTAACCTTAATCACTCTATTCCTTTTTAAATGAACACATCATTTAAACATTTCTGAGGTTATTTCAAATCTAGGACTGACTTCTCTTGTCTTAAACTGCTTTACTGCTGGAATCACCTTCACTTAACTACCAAACCTGTTATTTCCAAAAGCTTGTATCTCTTGCCCTAAACTGGTTTTATCATATCACAACATTCCCAATCAAGTGTATAAATAGCCCCTTCGGTCTATTCCTGTTCCTTTACTCACACTATATTTTGCACAGATGTCACATGTGTGAAACAGTTCACAGATCATTGCATTCGAATAAGAAGATCACTACCCTTGCTGCTTAATGTTTCCTACCGCTTCACCCTTGATTTGAAAACAATGTACATCTCCAATGCCAATATTTAGAAATGCTGTTGACTTAATCTGTACTTCAGAATAATGCCAAAAATCTTATGTGTCTTTTTAGCTCTTTTTATATAGCTTTTTATGCTTTATTTTTGTTTAATTTAAATAATCTTATTGAGGTTGTTACTCTTTACGCCCTAGTGTTAAAACTGCTATTTTTTTTTCTTTAATGAAAAACTAATTTCGTATTTATCCTCTTTAATTACATTATTGCATCTGGATTTCATGTTAATTTGTTTAATCTTTCCTATTTTGTAAGTTCTCAACTCTTTTTATTATATAATCCTCAGTCTATTTATCTCTAAAAAGTCATCCCTAAAAAGTCAAACAACAATATCGATTACAGAATCTTTTAAACCCTTTTTGGTGCATGTATCTTGTTTTACAGCCTATGTACTGTAAGTGTAACCCAATGCCTACCCTCCTCTGGTATGTTATGAAGCAGACGGAGATCGGGAGTAAGTGAAACGTTATGGTGAGTTTATTTTGACAACATACAACACACAGAGGAAGAGCCAGGAGGATACGTGAAGGGATGGTTGTTCACAGTCCTTAACTTCTTCAGGAAGGATGGAAGACAAGAGGAGGATGGACTACACACACCAGATAACTTGACTGAAGACAGACAGATGACGACATGACCACAGACTGGAGACTCGGGGAACCGGATGAACTACGAGGAAACAGAGAGACTGGTAAGTACAGATATCAGAGATTTGGAGTGCTGGCTATGCCGGGGAAACACTCAGAGTCCGCTTTCGTGCAAACGAGCCCGGACACTGAGTGTTGTGATGACGGGGTCTTTATAGGTGCTCTGTGATGGGAAACAGCTGTGCGTTGATTAAAATTCAGGTGTCAGTGCTCTGGGTGAATGAGTGCCGGGAGAGCCTGGCCAATCCGTGACATGGTAATTCTCTGATTTCAGTACAGTGTGTTAGGAATCTCTGCTGAAAAAATCTTCCATCACTGATTACTCTTAAGTCATAAACTACACAAAATCTACTTTTGTCTGTTTTGACGAATGCCATAATCAATTTCTATTCAAATCAAATTCAAATTAAATCCTTTTTAGTTGTCACATACTTGATCAGAACTGATTTGACATTGAATTTAAATAAAAATTTCAAAGACATAGCTAGGTGTTTCTATTAATTGCTCCATTAGTGAGGATGGCGGCGAAAATGGCTGCCGCGGTACGGAGCTCCTCAGCTGTTGCGATGTTTTTGTTTGTTTTTCCTGTTTTGTGTTCATCCAACGTGATCAGTTACACCAGGGATGAGCTGCTGAACATTCTGCAGTGCACACCAGCTGATCACCAGCCGGTTTTTGACTTCTCCGGCGTTCTGCAGAGCGTTGTTCTCGGCGGTGCGGCGGCTCTATGGAAGACGCGCAGGTGCGGCAAGCGAGCCGGCACGCTCGTCAAAAACAGACTGCGAGGCTTCAGAATGCCGCTGCCTAGCATACATCTGGCAAATCTCCACTCTCTTCCTAACAAAATGGAGGAATTACTTCTGCTCACACGCATAAATAAGGACTTTAACAACTCTGCTGCGCTGTGTTTCACACACGTGTTTCACACACGGACAGCGCGTTACAACTACCAGACTTTCAGCTGTACAAAGCAGATCGCGACACGGAGGCAACGGGGAAAACACGCGGTGGTGGGACATGCTTTTACATCAACAGAAGCTGGTGTACGGATGTAACTGTGTTAAAGAAGATGTGCTGTCCTGACGTGGAAGTGCTTTTCATTAACTGCAAGCCGTTCTACTCGCCGCGGGAGTTTTCCTCGTTTATTCTGATCAGTGTTTACATCCCACCGCAAGCGCATGTGAGTACTTCTCTTTCACTGACTCTCCGACCACTGCCTGGTTCATCTTATACCAACTTACAGGCAAAAACTTAAAACTACTAAGCCAGTATTAAGGACTGTTAAGAGATGGACCAACGACACAGAGCAGGTCTTACAAGCCTGTTTTGAATGCACTGACTGGAGTGTTTTTGAAGCTGCAGCCACCAACCTGGACGAGCTCACAGAGACCGTAACATCCTACATTAGTTTCTGTGAGGAGTTATGCATCCCTACCAGGACCTACTTATCATTTAACAATGAAAAACCATGGTTCACACCAAAACTTAGACAGCTTCGTCAGGTCAAAGAGGATGCCTACAGGAGTGGGGACAGAATTCTCTACAACAAGACCAGGAACACTTTAACAAGGGAGATTTGTGTGGCTAAAAAGAACTATGCAAAAAAGCTGGAAAACCAGTTTTCTGCTAACGACCCTGCATCAGTGTGGTCTGGTCTGAGGACCATTACCAATCACAAAGCATCTCCCCCCAGTATCGATGGCAGTAAACTTCTCGCTAACGACCTGAACACGTTATACAGCAGATTTGACACCTTCGACCAGACACCCTCTACTCAGCCATCAACATCTCTACCCACCTCCAGCCATAACCACCCAGACCAACTTTCTACACAGCCATCAACACCTACAGACATCTCCCTCCCCCCCCCCCTGATCTTCAGATCAGTGAGGATAATGTGCGTCAGGTCTTCAGTAAACAGAAGAGAAGGAAAGCGCCAGGCCCAGACGGTGTCTCACCAGCCTGTCTGAGAACCTGTGCTGACCAGCTGGCTCCCATTTTCTTACAGATCTTCAACAGATCATTGGAACAGCGCATAGTTCCATCCTGCTTCAAACGCTCCACCATCATCCCAATCCAGAAGAAACAAAAGATCACCAGACTCAACGACTACAGACCTGTTGCCTTAACATCTGTGGTCATGAAGTCATTTGAAAGACTGGTTCTAGCATATCTGAAAGACATCACCGGACCTTTGCTGGACCCTCTACAGTTTGCCTATAGAGCAAACCGGTCTGTGGATGATGCAGTCAACATGGGACTGCATTACACCCTACAACACCTGGACAAACCAGGGAACTATGCAAGGATTCTGTTTGTGGACTTTAGTTCTGCCTTTAACACCATCGTCCCATCACTGCTCGAGCACAAACTGACCCAGCTCTCTGTTCCTAGCTCTGTCTGTCAGTGGATCACCAGCTTTCTGACAGATAGACAACAGCTAGTCAGAATGGGCAAAATCACGTCCAACAGCCTCACCATAAGTACTGGTGCCCCCCAAGGATGTGTTCTCTCCCCACTGCTCTTCTCCCTGTACACCAATGACTGCACCGCAAAAGATCTCTGCGTCAAGCTCCTGAAGTTTGCGGACGGCACTACTGTTATCGGCCTCATCCGGAACGGTGACGAGTCTGCATACAGACAGGAGGTGGAGCGGCTAGCTTTATGGTGCAAATACAACAATCTGGAGCTGAACACGCTCAAAACAGTGGAGATGATAGTGGACTTTAGGAGAAACCCTCCTGCACTCCCCCCACTCACCATCATGAACAGCACTGTGGCTGCAGTGGAGATTCAGGTTCCTGGGCACCACCATCTCTCAGGATCTGAAGTGGGACACTCACATAGACTCTATTGTGAAGAAAGCCCAGCAGAGACTGTACTTCCTTCGTCAGCTAAGGAAGTTCAACCTGCCACAGGAGCTGCTCATGCAGTTCTACTCAGCTGTCATCCAGTCCATCCTCTGCACTTCAATCACCGTCTGGTTCGGCTCAGCAGCCAAATCTGAACTCTGTAGACTACAGCGAATAGTCCGGACTGCTGAACGAAAAATTGGCACTACCCTTCCTACACTTCAAGAACTGTACTCTTCCATAGTCAGTAAAAGGGCTCGCAAAATCACCCTGGACGCCTCGCACCCAGCACACTTCCTGTTTGAACTGTTACCGTCTGGCCGGCGCTACAGAGCACAAAAACTGCCAGACACAGGAAAAGTTTCTTTCCTCAGGTCATCTACCTCATGAACAGTTATTATTTTCCTATTGTGCAATAAACGTGCAATACTCTCTCATACGCACTTGTACACAGCACCTTATAACAATATACAATGCAATACTTCTCCTTACGCATCTGTACACAGCACCTTATAACAACATACAATGCAATACTTACGCATTTGTACACAGCACCTTATAACCTGTATATTTATAACAATCTGTACATACATTATAACATCCAGATCGTTGGACAGACTGCATCTCTGTTTAATGTCTATCATCTTCTTTTTTTAATATTTATTCTGTGTTGTCACTTGTCACTTTATGTACACTGGAAGCTTCTGTAGCCAAAGCAAATTCCTTGTGTGTGTGAAGCACACTTGGCAATAAAACTGATTCTGATTCTGATTCTATTTTCTCATATGTTTCAATAATACCTATTTCAGCCTCTAGCAGACCTGCATCTGGTTTACTTTTAATCCTCACTAGCTCACTAACTAAATTTGTCCTCATCTACGCCTAAACAGATAATAATTATTCAAATTTGACACTTACCCAAATAATTACATTTTTGAGCTATTTCTCAATTTGCATTTTATATTATATATATTAATTTGCGTTATCCACTTTCAGCTCCTAATTCCTTCCTGCTCTCACATCAGACTGGTTATGCATACATTTTAGTTGTAGTTTTTTTACAAGTTGACTGAAATCACTGGATTTCTTTATAGGTTCCTCTCTATCTGATCTAATTTTTCATCATTAGTCCTGAATACTTTTTGCTTTTAATTATTTCTTCACATATCATCAAAATCTGTTTTCTGTTTTTTTAACACTTTTCTCTTTCAAGTATTCTTTTAGTATGCCTAGAACTGTAATGTTTTTTTATGTACTGAGTTCATTTAATTTTTTTTTGCTTCATTCTCTTCTTTAAGTATATAAATCACTTTTTCTTTCAATTATTTTTGTCTCTCAAATCTTGATTTAGATTTGTTTAAAGTAAGATAATGCTAAGATGTTTCCTTAATTTTAATTAAATTCTTCCATTAAAATTTCTAATCCAAATTATTTCTTGAGTTTTCAAATGATCTCTCTGTCTCTTTCTCTCATTTTTGTCACCACAATGTATTGTAATTTATCCTATATCATGTTCAAGAACCTCTATGACTAAACCTATGAAACATTAACCAAAATTATTTAACTATCATTATTTCAATATTGCACATTTAATTTAATTGTAAATTTTCATATAAGACTTTTCTTAGAATTTACATGATACTTTTCTTTCTATCAAATTGACAGGAGTCTGATTAGATACAAGAATGGGTAACTACACTTTTGTTCTTTAATTGCCCACTGAGTGGTCACAATGTACTTAATTTGGACTGCAGGTCGACTGCTTTGAGGTGGACTGCCAGACTCTCCCTCCTTGCACCCTGAGAAGACAGCTGTAAATATGCCTAATTTTCTATTTCCTAAATGATCTTCTAGTTAATCATTTAGCTTCAGATAGTACTTATTTTTCTCCCTATGCTAGTGTTTCTTTACTAGCAGGTCATTTTTACATCTATATTAATTTCTCTAACATTTCCATACTCAGTTTCTATTTCCTCACTGCTTGCATGAAATGTTTCTTCCGTTTGCCATTTGTCATTATTGTAATTTTTTATTTTCTATGCCACGTCTTCATTCATTCATTCATTTTCTTGTTGGCTTAGTCCCTTTATTAATCCGGGGTCGCCACAGCAGAATCAACCGCCAACTTATCCAGCATTTTTTTTACGCAGCGGATGCCCTTCCAGCTACAACCCATCTGTGGGAAACATCCATACACACACATTCACACTCATACACTACGGACAATTTAGCCTACCCAATTCACCTATACCACATGTCTTTGGACTGTGGGGGAAACCGGAGCACCCGGAGGAAACCCACGCAACCACGGGGAGAACATGCAAACTCCACACAGAAATGCCAACTGACCCAGCTGGGGCTTGAACCAGCGACCTTCTTGCTGTGAGGCGAACGTGCTACTCACTACGCCACCGTATTCCACGTCTTTTAGTATTTAATTTCTCATTTCCATAGCTTGTAGCCTAATGGTACAACTTTTCAAAATCATTACTGCTATAGCTTAGAATTCACATTATTAACTGAACTCACATATTTTTTACTAGACATTTTTCATTTTTGAAATGCAATGCTTAACTATCAATTTAGCTTCCTACTGCATAAACTCATACTCACTCTATCATGTTCTTTAACACTGACTCAGTTTCTATGATTTTCATTGAAACATTGTACTTTACTACAAATGAATAACTCAGATAACATTATGTAACTGACTTTCAGAAAGATAATAAAACATTATTGGCCTTAAATACAATCTAAATCTAATACAATCTAAAGTCAAACCTTAGTTTCTTCAAAATGTTACTGCTTTTTAGTTTTTACCTTATCTGTTTAATGAACCTATATTTTAAACATATTTAATATGTTTTAAACATCTCTTTTTTTATCTACTAAATAGTGTTTGACTTCTTTTTCTATTTTTTTCCTTTTCCTAATTTTGAGTTTTTAGCTCAGGTTTTCTTTTACATCTTTAAAGCTTATTTTACTTACACTTTTTATTATTTCATCTTCAGTTTCCTTTTCTCACATTTTTCTTTTACTCACAGAACTAACTTAGCTGTTATTTATTCATACTTACGTAGTCAATCTATTTCTTTGGTGATATATTATTTTACTCCATACTACCTTTATCTCCAAGCAGTGTTGTGCAAGTTACTTCCAAGCTGTAATACATTACAGATTACTTGTTACTGTTATTTAAATGCAATCCCTTACCTTACAATATTACTGTCTCAAAATTGTAATATGTTATATGACTCATATTACTTTTTTAGTTACTTTCACCAAAATAACTATAGCATTAGAACCTAACATTGTAAAATGACAAAACGTACTGCAGAGCATTTTACATCCAGTAGAAAGTGATATGATGTAGCAGAATGACTGTGACCTATCCAGGCTACTAACAATATAGTATATAATTGGCAATGTGAAGGCTCAAGACAATGCAAGAAAGGATGACAGCCAGAATCACAAATGATAAGTCTGTTAAAAGTATGGTAGAGGTAAGGTGAATATCTGGCAATATCTCTGAATAGCTTGACTATATTCATATTAGACACTACAGACCTATATGTAAACTTATTGTTGCCATTATTTAATTCACTTTAAATTTAAGTGGCTCACAACACAAAACTGTCATGCACAAAGTGAGCGTGATGAACATAGCTTTTTCAATATAATGCCTGTGCACCGATTTGTTTGTGGACAAAACTGCTTGCGAGCTCTCAAATATACGCTGCTCGCACGCAAATTTCCTCACGCTCTTTCAAATATGCATTGCTCACACACACGTTCTTGCATGCTCTCAGTACACTGCTCGCTCAGTGAGATTATATGCAGACTCACAATGTGTGTCTTGTGTTCCTTCTTCCTTTCGTGCTTTTTGATATGATTTATATTGGTCCACTATTCATTAACAATAACCAAAATACTAAATAGACTTACATATACATTTTTTTATCTAATAAATAAAACATTTTTGGCTGTGTGTTATATGACGAGATATTTCCAGTTTCCAACACTTAAGACACAGAGAATAGATGTTGAGTGCAAAGAATACATTTTATTTTAAAAACATTTATTAAACATCCAAAAAGTGCACCATACTAATCAAATAAAAACAGTTAAACAAAAATATAACTAACGCAAGCAGAAATGTTACTAATAGAATATAGGGGAAAGCTTGATAAGGTATTATAGCCTACTGTACTATTTACTCTTCAAATAAATAAAATGTGGTCTTCCACATTGTTGATGAGATTATGGAGAACATTTTCAATTCAATTCAATTCATCTTTATTTGTATAGCGCTTTTACAATGTAGATTGTGTCAAAGCAGCTTCACATGCATTATAAAAAATTGAAACAGTGTCAGTCCAGTTTTCAGTGTTGAAGTTCAGTTTAGTTCATTTCAGCGTGGTTTAATAGTCACTGCTGAGAGTCCAAACACTGAATAGTAATCCATCGATGCGCAGCCCTACAGGTCCCGAACCATGCAAGCCAGAGGCGACAGCGGCGAGGAAAAAACTTCACCAATTGGCGAAAGTGAAGAATTAAAAAACCTCGAGAGAAACCAGGCTCAGTTGGGCACGACCATTTCTCCTATGGCCAGACGTCTTGTGCAGAGCTGCAGTCTATGGCGCCGGGGCTGGAGAACGCTGGACATCCATCATGGAGAGACCACAGGCGGGTCACCGGCTGGTCAACAGGCTGGCCCTTTGGGAACAATGCGAGGACTCGTCTGTCACAGGGATCGTCTTACAGGAAACTGTCTCATGCTCTCCATTCCTCCATAACCACCACAGCAGCTGCTCAGGATACGGCATGGTCCAGGATTATGGAAACCTCGGGAATAATAAAAAACAGACTAACATGAGCAGAGATGCCATTCAAATTATAATGCGTTTTGGGAAGTGTTCCCGGCTCTGGTTGCCCTAAATAATGCAGACTAACAATCCTTTAGAGGATTTGGATTCCAAAGCATTTGTGTTTTATGTGTATGCTAATGTAAAGAGATGTGTCTTTAATCTAGTTTTAAACTGACAGAGTGTGTCTGCTTCCCGAACTGTGCTAGGAAGGCTGTTCCTGAGTTTAGGTGCCAGATAAGAGAAAGATCTACCACCTACAGTTGATTTTGATATTTTGGGAATAATTAATTGTCCAGAATTAATTGAGCGTAGCGGATGTGATGGGCTATAATAAATCAGGAGCTCCTGCAAATACTGGGGAGCCAAGCCGTTCAGGGCTTTGTAGGTAGTCAGTAAGGTTTTAAAATTTATACGATATTTAATAGGGAGCCAATGCAATGCTGAAAGAACTGGAGTAATATGATCATATTTCTTTGTTCTAGAAAGCACTCTAGCAGCTGCATTTTGAACTAGCTGAAGTTTGTTAATCAGGCCAACAGGGCAGCCGCCTAGTAATGCATTACAGTAATCTAATCGAGACGTCATGAAAGCATGAATGAGCTTTTCCGCATCAGACATTGATAGCATGTGTCAAAGTTTGGCAATATTTTTAAGATGAAAAAAAGCAGTTTTACAGATGCTTGAAATCTGGCCTTCAAATGACAGGCTGCTATCAAAAATCACCCCCAAATTTTTGACTGATGATGAGGACTGAACTAAGAATCCATCAAGGGTTAGACAGTGTTCTAAGTTTTTGCGTGTAAGATTTTTGGGACCAATAAGCAAGACCTCAGTTTTATCTGAATTTAGTAATAAGAAGTTATTAGTCATCCAATTTTTTATATCAGCTATACAATTAATAGTTAATTTAGTAAATTCAAACAAATTACCAGGTTGAGAGGAGATATAAAGTTGTGTATCATCAGCATAACAGTGGAAGCTAACTCCATGTTTTCTAATGATATCACCTAGCGGAGGGCGCCACGGTGGCGCGTGAGTAGCACGTTCGCCTCACAGCAAGAAGGTCGCTGGTTCGATCCCCGGTTGGGGCAGGTCCCGGTTGGGCCAGTTGGCATTTCTGTGTGGAGTTTGCATGTTCTCC
>CAIGQQ010026268.1:0-32611 GCA_903798035.1 Danio albolineatus | reverse complement strand
AATAAATTTCAGAGTAGAGGTCAGAAAAAATTTATTTAAAATGACACATAAATATTTAAAATAGGGCGTCATGATGGCGCAAGGGTAGCATGCTCGCCTCACAGCAAGGTGGTTTGACCCTCGGCCAGTTAGCTTTTCTGTGGGTTTCCTCCTCCTTCCTCCGGGTGCTCCGGTTTCCCCCACAAGTCCAAAGATATGCACTATAGGTAAATTGGGTAAGCTACATAGTCTGTAGTGTATGTGTGTGAATGAGTGTGCATGGATGTTTCCCAGTGATGGGTTGCAGCTGGAAGGGCATCAGTTGCGTAAAACATATGCTGGATAAGTTGGCGGTTCATTCCACTGTGGCGACCCCAGATTAATAAAGGGACTAAGCCGACAAGTGAAAATGAATGAATGAATGAATATTTAAAATGGCAACTATTCAGTGTTTTAGACATTAACTTTTTAGCAAGTGGCTTCATTAAATCATAAGTAAAAGTTAATGATTTAATATTTTGCTCAGAAAAAGGCACGTTTTATTGTACACAAAAAAAAATCACATTACAGATTTTGATGCTTAAAAGTGTTGTTGATTAATCATTTGTAATTGTTATTGAATTCATACATTAACTCTATTTGAAGCTATGTGAAGCATAATTCAGTGTCTGTCGTATGATATCATTAATTACTCCGTTTTTGTTTCCAAAACACACACCAAACATCCACACAGCATTAAGTGCTTCTGAATGCAGACATTGGCTAATAGCAGTGGTGGAGTTGAAGTCATATCCTCCTCCACCTCTCCTTCCCTCTCTGTCCATCCGTTCAGAAGAATGTGTGAGCTTACATCAGGCAAAACTCCCCATGTGTAATATGATTACAGCAAAGGAAATGCGGTATCAAAGTCACACGAGCCTCACCCTCGGATAACTGCTTCCAAACATGGTTGACCATAACTTTATTTAACAAGCGGGAATCTTCCACCCTCGCCAATGACATCTTCAACATTACACACACTCATTTAATCAAAAAGCACATTTAAACACTGTCTGACTGTAAGATGAAACAGGTCTGAATCTTCTTTGGATTTCAAACAACAATATATTTATTTATAAACTCGAAAAAAGGCTCCTCACAAGGTAAAGAAGCAGAACTTATTTTAAGTTAAGTTATAATAAATGATTTAGCAAGTTTTATTTTTAAGTTTGCCAATGCAAAATATCTCGATTTTCATCTATTTCTTTTTATTTGAGCTTTATATAAATTACTGAAAACAGTGTTTAGTAGTTATAGAATATTTGAATTGATTTTCGACACTGTAGATACCAATCAGACACCAAAACAACTGTAAAGCAACACAAGAGATATCCCCCAGACAACCTACTGTAGCAAACAGCACAGCAACTTACAACAATTTGGGGCACCTTAACTACTGCATAGCAACACCTTAGATACAGTACTACTATAAAAATTGCATAGCGACCTACAACCAATTAGAGTAATTTAGCAACAGCATAGCTTAATCTAGATAACACCCAGACACACTGGCAACTGTAATTAACCATTAACAACACCTTAGCAACTGCATAGCAACACCATAGACACCCACCACATTAAAGTTGATACCCACCACTCAATCTTGATACCACCCAGACAACAAATTTGCAGTAATTTACTGCACATTACTGACTGCAAAGTAACATCCTAATAACAGTAAAGCAAATTGCAACCACCTACAGAACCTTAGCAACTGCATAGCAACACCCTAGATACCACTATAACAACTACACAGCTACCCACAACCGTTTAGAATACTTTAGCAACACCCTAGACACCACCCAGACACTCTAGCAACTGCACAGCAACTAACAACTATTTACAGCATTTTAGCAACTGCATAGCAACACCCTAGATACCACCAATGACAGCAACATAGCAACTTACATCTATGTAGAATACTTTAGAAACATCTAATATACCACACAGACATCCTAGCATCTACACGGCAGCTTACAACTATTTACGGCATCTTAGCATTCCCATAACAACACCCTAGATAACAGAAACCTACAGTACAACTATTCTGAATAATTTAGCACTGCCATAGCAACACCCTAGCTACCACCTAGACACCCTAGAATCTGCAATGCAAATTACAGCCATTTACAGCATCTTAGTAACCACATACCAACACCATAGATAACAGGAATCTATGATACAACTATACAGAACAACTTAGCAGTGCCATAGTGACACCCTAGATACCACCCAAACACCCTAGACTCCCCAATGCAACTTACAGCCATTTAAAGCATCTTAGTAACCACATAACAACACCATAGATAACAGGAACCTACTGTACAACTATACAGAACAACCTAGCAGTGCCATAGCAACACCCTAGTTACCACTAGAATCCACAATGCAACTTACAGCCATTTAAAGCATTTTAGTAACCACATACCAACACCCTAGATAACAGAAACCTACTATGCAACTCCTTAAAATAACTAAGCAGTGCCATAGCAACACCCTAGTTACCACCCAGACACCCTAGACACCGCAATGCAACTTACAGCCATTTACAGCATCTTAGTAACCACATACCAACACCCTAGATATCAGGAACCTACTGTACAACTATACAGAACAACTTAACAGTGTCATAGCAACACCCTAGTTACCACCCAGACAACCTAGAATCTGCAATGCAACTTACAGCCATTTACAGCATCTTAGAAACCACATAACAACACCATAGATAACAGAAACCGACTGTCCAACTACTTAAAATAACTTAGCATTGCCCTGGCAACACCCTAGATACCACCCAGACACCCTAGAATCTGCAATGCAGCTTACAGGAATTTATAGCATCTTAGTAACCACATAACACCATAGATAACAGAAACCTACTGTACAATTATTTAGAACAACTTAGCAGTGCCATATCAACACCCTAGTTACCCCCCAGACACGAGAATCATAGCATCATAGCATAGCAAAACACTAGATATCACCCATAACAACTGTATAGCAACAAAGAACTATTTAGATTAACTTGGCAAGGCATAGCAACACCCGAGATTCCATCTGACTCACATGAATTGTAATACACTAGCAAATACACTATGAATTAAACAGCAATGCTCTAGCAACCTCATACTTGCTGTTTAAACCTAAAGTATACTGAGAGTTTTGCATAGGCAATGAAATGCTACTTTATTTTTGACTTTGTTGTGCTTTTAATAGACTGTGGATAGTACAAGAAGATCCTAATAAAAAGCCATGTCCTTTCTCCACAATATCTCAACATGTTTTATAGTTTTACAACAAGTCCACCAGCTCCAGCCAAAAGAGATTGCAGAACGTCTGACTTCTGGCTGGAGGGGAAGGTCAGACGCAGATCCTAAAAAGGATGAGAAGGATCTAACAGAAGGAGGGGAAAGTGATAGTCATGCTGAAGAAAGCTGGAAAATCGGCCAAAGGATACTTGATTCTTTGGACATGCACTTCCTTTTCTCCAGATTGTTGAGTCCACATAAGAGTGCTTTGTGAACGCTGTGAACATGTTTCCTTAGCTTTAAGGAAGCTCATTTGTCATTAAAGAGTGACATGTTTTATGACATCTAAAACTATTTAAACAAGTTTGCATTGTTTGTTTTTCTGAGTACTGTGCATGCAGTTTCTCAGTGCTCGTGTTCCTAGAAAGACTGCATGGAATACCTGGAATTTTTCTAGCGTGCAGCTGAAGTAAAAACTGCATCTAGCTACAGTAAGACTATTTTGACTGACTATTTTTAAGTTGGGTCAAGTCACAAATTTACATTTCAAACCACAGAATGATGCATCACATGCTTGCGTAACTATTTGTAAGACACAATTTAAAAATTGAGGTGGCACGCTGGCTGAGTGGTTAGCACTATCGCCTCACAGCAAGAAGCCCGCTGGTTCCTGGCTGGTCCTGTTGGTGTTTCTGTGTAGAGTTTGCTAGTTCTTCCTGTTTTGGCATGGGTTTCCCCCACAGTCCAAACACATGCTCTATAGGTCAACTGAATAAACTAAATTGGCCATAGTGTATGTGTGTGTGTGAATGAATGAACACACACACACACACACACAGATTAACCACCAAAAGCCTCAATTATGTTTGACTAACAATATAAAAATCACAAGTGTGTGAAATTAAATGAGAAATAAAGGCACAAGTGCATTTATCTGTCCTTTACAGCAGAACCAGGCCTTCATAGGAAACAATGACTAGTTTGAGCATCTAAAAATAAACACTTTCCCTCATGCATCTGTATAAAGTTGAACCTAAATTTTGCGGGGGGAAAAAATTCTGCGCATATATAATTTAACCAGCTTTGTGTGTGTGACAGAAAGAGAGACCTGCGTCCAGGCAGCAGGTGCAGAGAAGTCCCCTTGTCTCTGAAATCTCAGACACACACACAGTCAGACGCAGGGGAAAATCACAGGTAATGCTTTCAGTCATTCTGAGAAGAAGAGAGGAGTGCGTGTGCAGTCACTTCCGCCTGCCACAGATGTTGAGGTTTGTGTTTACTTCTGCCCAGCTGTCAGCCACTTTCGTCATCACACACACACACACACACACAGACTGTTATCTTCTAGATGTGTTTCAGCTCCACTCGCAGCAAACACTCCTGAAATCCGTCAAAACATGAGGTCTGCATCACCCACACAAATCAAACTTACCCAGTGAACTAACACACTAACTCACATTTTCCTTTACAGCCTGATTATTTCAAGTTCGCAAATGGAGAAAAACACAATTTGTAAATATACTGCAGTGATATGCAAATAGTGTTTGAATATTAAAGTAAATGTAAAAAGCTAAAGTTCTTTAAATAAATAGTTATGTGTTTATATAACAAGAAGGCAAGTAAAATGTAGAATACTGAAGTATATGCACTCAAAAAATTATTCATTGGATTTATTAAGTTAAGTGTTTGTCTGCAAACCATTTATATGTGCTGAATTTAAAGAAACTAATTAAATTCAGTAATTCATTCATTCATTTTCTTGTCGGCTTAGTACCTTTGTTAATCTGGGGTCGCCACAGCAGAATGAACCACCAACTTATCCAGCATATGTTTTACGCAGCAGATGCCCTTCCAGCCGCAACCCATCTCTGGGAAACATCTATACACACTCATTCACACTCATACACTACGGACAATTTAGCCTACCCAATTCACCTACACCACGTCTTTGGACTGTGGGGGAAACCGGAGCACCCGGAGGAAACCCACGCAACCACGGGGAGAACATGCAAACTCCACACAGAAATGCCAACTGACCCAGCCGAGACTCGAACCAGCGACCTTCTTGCTGTGAGGCGAACGTGCTACTCACTACGCCACCATGGCACCCTAAATTCAGTAAAGTTCAATGTAATTAAATAAAAATGTAAAACATTTAATAAAACACTTGCCTTAAAAAAAGATTTGTAAATCCAATGAATCATTTTTCCAGTGTGTAAATAGGTAAAAGTATCTAAACAGACAGCTGTTTTTACTGTGTTGCTTTATCAAAATTATTTTTTTCTTTATTCTGTAAATAAAAGTAACTAAAAATTAATTTCTAACAGACTTAAAATGATATAATTGTCATTTGTAGCAGTATTTTTTATCAAAAAAGTCAATCTCAGTGATAGAAAGCATTTGTTATTCTGACCAAAACAAATATCAACAGAAGCAAACCCATACCTAATAACTCCAGAAAAATTCAAGTAAAACTATCATTTGTAATACCACAGTATTTGCAAGCAAAACATTTACCAAATCAATCATACCCCATTTCATCAGCACATTTAAAAACGAAATAAAACTCGTTTGTGATACTGGGTGTAAAGCAAGAGGATATCGTGACACGTCTGCATCACGACCTACGCTCAAATACTCACTTCCTCCTGTCTCGCTTCTACAGAAATGAGAACTACAACTATTTCTATACATATATATATATAAAATCTAAAAGGACAGTTCATTCAAAAATGAAACTATTCTAATCACAAAAGAAATCTGTCTTGTTCCACTCAAAAAAAAAAAAAAAATGGTTTGGAGTGAGTTTGAACTAATGACATTTTTATTTTTTAGTCAAATACGCTATAAAATTTTGCTGGGTTCCACACAATTCCTTTTACCAACACACATCGATTTAGTTAACTTAATAGTTTTTTTTTAAGTTTTTTTTTTTTTTACAAATTTAAGGGGATTGAACATAAAGGTATTAAGTTGCCCCAACAACAACAAAAAACAACAACTTAAGAATCATGTTGTTTCAACTCATTTTAAAGGTGCAGTATGCAAGTTTGACACCCAGTGGTTGAAGTAGGTATTGCGTGCCTTGTCCAAAACACACGCAAGCACAGGTTGCCAGATTGACGACACCAACAGGAGCGAGCCTGACTAATAAGCCTAAAGGCTGATTTAAGTCACGTTCTAAATAAAAGCAACGTCATGCGATAGAAGGAATGTTCTTAATATTAAAAGGATTTTTTTGTCCTAACCAACACCTGAAATTTCTATTTTAGAAATGGCTTCTTCCTCTCACAGGTGAACAACAAAAAACTGTGTGACCACCTCAGGTACACCTCATGTGCTTTATTCAGGGTTACATGCTAATAACATGAGTTTGAATGTCATTTTACATGACATTTATTGCCATGCACCCAAAGCAGCAGTAGATACTTAACATCAGATCTTGAAAAAAAAAAAAAACATTTGAAATTGAACTTAAGAACTGTGACACATATCAGTGATTCAGCATGTACTTTTAATAGTTTTAAAGAAGTTTAATATGTATTTATTAGATTATAAACCTTACCATGTTGTTGGAGTGCAGTGAGTGCACTATTCTGTGCTTCTAAATGGCTTTTAAATTTATGTTGTTTTTAGTCTGGTGCAAACCAAATTGCTTATCTTTGCTATTTTTTGCTAATTAATAACCACCTGCGTCAGAGGCTGTTATAGTCCATATATAAATATAACTGGCTAAAGTGGCATTGGGCAGGTTAAAGGGACCAAAACAAAGACAGATTTACGGCACGGTTTCAAAGCAGAATATCTGACTTCAGCATTGTTTTTTAGATAAACAGCAAGAATGTTCACTTGGCATGTTTCTTAAATATCTGCAAACATTTTATGGTATTTTTATGCTTTAGAACTGTCAAAAACTTACATACAGCACCTTTAAACAAAAAGTCATTTTTCTGAGTGTATGATGTAAATAAAAATCAGTGCATGGTGTAAACGTCTTAATAGAGCAGACAGATACTTTTTTACATTTTGGTTGCGCATTTATTTGGGTATGTTTGCACACGTTCGTGCATCCGAAGCGCCCCCCTCCAAAACCTCCATTTCCTAAGCTTTGTTTACACTTGACAGCATTGCCAGTAAATACGCAAACGCACAAGCCACATCAATTTCAACTGTATTTGCTGCTTCAATGGAAATGAGGGAAGTGTGAATTTCATTACTAATACCACAAAAGCCCACACACTTAGACAGGATGTTCTGTGGTCTGAAGCAGCAGCAGCAGCAGCATAAGGTCTTGTACGGGACCCGAGAGTTTAACATTCACAATGACAACTAACGTCACCGGCAGACTGTGAATAATGTTTACAGGGGAAAAAAAACTGAGGGGAAAAGAGCAAGTTCATGTTGGGGTTCTACCTGCAGACGCAGCAGAATCTAACCTCAATTACCTGAATGAAAGCAGGCGATCAAACAGACAAGCTCTTTCCTGATTGAGCTTCATATTATTTGACTAAGGACAATGGCTTTGGTGGACATCAGTGATTTTGAACAGTAATTTCAGAACTGTGAGACAACAGACGGCAGTGTGCGTGAGTTATTCCTGTAGGCCGAATAGAAGTTAGCATCACTGTCATAGTACAGGGGGGGAAAAACAACAGGATATTTTTAGTAAAGACGAGCAAAATGAAACTGAGGCCAATGGAAGATCACGATTTTTCAAAACAAAAACTTAAATGCATTTTCAAGCCTAGTCTTAATCAGGCTAAAAATGAAATCAAAGTACACTGTGAAAAATTATATGACAAAAATGTTGACTTTTTGATGACTTTAACTCATTTTAATTAGTTAATAGATTTCAACTAAATATTTTTAGTTATACTGTAAGCAGTTTAACTTCATATTTTTAGTGAGTTTGATTGATGTTGAAATGAGATGCCAAAAAAAATTTCATTTGATTCAACAACAAAAAAATTAGAAAGAGAGAGAGTTCAACAATTTATATTTGCTGTTAGTTTATGTACAGCCCAAGACTGGTTACTCACTGAAACTAAGCAGGGTTGAGCCTGGTCAGTGCCTGGATGGGAGACCACATATAAAAACTAGGTTGCTGTTGGAAGTGGTGTTAGTGAGGCCAGCAGGGGGCGCTCAACCAGTGGTCCGTGTGAGTCTTATTGCCCCAGTATAGTGAAGGGGACACTATACTGTCAGTGAGTGTCGTCTTTTGGATGAGACGTTAAACGGAGGTCCTGACTCTCTGTGATCATTAAAAATCCCACTTCTTGTAAAGAATAGGGGTGTAACCCCAGTATCATGGCCAAATTTTCTCCTTCAACCCTTACCCATCATGGCCTTCCAATCATCCACATCCACTAAATTGGCTCTATCACTATCTTTCTACACCACCAATAGCTGTTTTAGTTGTCCTGTGGCTGTCGTTGCATCATTCAAGAGGATGCTGCACACTGGTGGTGTGGTGGAGAGACCCCCCTTCATGATTGTGAAGTGCTTTGGGCGTATGGTCTTACATGATAAATGTACTATATAAATAAACATTATTAAATATGTACAATACAGGTGTCCGTTTCCCTCAGTAGGACATTAAAGATTATTTTTAGATGGAAATGTGATCATAAATGATAAATGATTCATAAAATGTAAGTCAGTGGCGATCAGAACTTTAAAAGCCACAAAAAAAAAAAGACATGCAGGTAACACAACATGAATACACTGAGGTCTTATGCAGCGAAACAATCGGTCTGCTCAGCTAAAACTTATCTAGAATGGCCTGAGACTGAATGTATTAGCAGCATATTTTAATTTAGATGTGAACTATCCCCCGAGAAAATGTGGTGTTAACCACAAATCTAAAAAACAACAACAATGAAGTGAGCACAATGAAACCCGGAAGTTCAACAAGTCCAACATGTTTCCAGGTTGCATTCTAGGCTTGCATTATTTCCTGATTCCATCCTCTAAATCACTCTCTTTCCTCATCTTTACTAAATAAAGGATCACACTTTACTAGAGTATTAGTTAGGTTGACTAGATTTCTCCAATTCATCTTTATTTCTATAGCGTCAAAGCAGCTTAACATAGAAGTTCTAGTAAATTAAAACTGTGTCAATCCAGTGTTCAGAATTGAAGTTCAGTTCAATTTAGTTTCAATGTGGTTTAATTTTACTGCTGAAAGACTGAACACTGAAGAGCAAATACATCAATGAGCAGCTCCACTAGTCCCAAACCAAGCAACACAGTGGCGAGAAATGAACTTCACCAATTGACGAAAGTGAAGGGAAAAAATACCCCCAAGTGGAATATTGGACAGAACTAACAGTTCAGCCAAATCCCCTCTAGATTTATCTCTAGGTAACTACTGAAAACTTCTAGCTATACTTAACGTAACGTGACTTATAGTTTACAAGCATCTTTCAGCGGTTGAAACACAGATTTAGCAATTTAGTGAGACATGACATTTGAGTAAGCTGCACGACTTCTTTCAACATACCTTCAAATGTTCGTTCATGATTGTATCTTGCTATAGCTAAAGTAAATAGCTTTCATGTGGGACTTGCTTGTACTTGCAAAGCTACTTATAGGGTGCTTTCATCATACCTGTGGTTTGGTTCATTTTGTATGGACCAAGGGCAACAAATGATACATTGTAGAGTTTGTTTTTCTGCGGTTTTTGGTTTCTTAACACACCACACTGATCGCTCTGGTCTGAAGAAGTCGAAACAAACTGCATGTGACAACATCCACATCACATATTGGTCAAAGAACGTATGTCCTAAATTGGTCAGAAGCAACGTGCGCAAATATTCCTATGGCATTACTAATAGTAAACAAAGAGAGAAGTGAATCAATGTGTTTTTGTATTAGAACTATTTCTACTTTTTAAATTGTAAACTATAATCATAGGCGGCTTAGTGGTTTGCATGGGTTTCCTTCGGGTGCTCCAGTTTCCCCCACAGTCCAAAGATACACGCTATAGGTGAATTGGGTAAACAAAATTGGATGTAGTGAATGAGTGTGTGTAAATGTGAGATTGTATGGGTGTTTCCCAGTACTGGGTTACGGCTGGAAGGGCATCCGCTGCGTAAAACATATACTGGAATAGTTGGTGGTTCATTCTGCTGTGGCGACCCCTAATAAATTAGAGACAAAGCTTAAGGTAAAAGAGCAATATACTGTATAAAGTTATACAAAAACGCCAAGCCAACTAATACTCTTGTTCATTAACGTTTTCTCTGGTAAACAAACTGTGGTTTGCAAGTATCTATTTCTGGAGCTTCTACTACGAATGTAACTTAAGTCATAAATCATATATAGTAAACATACTTGCATAACGTCTTTTCATTTTAGCTTGTAATTACATTTTTTAACCATTTTTATTATAAAAGAACACAAGTTTGCGTCAAAAGACATGCGTTAACCCTCTGGTGGTGTATGGGTTAGTTTGATGACTGATTTAAGCGCTTCAAACTAAAAGCCACTATACATTATACAGCATGGAAGAAAAAGGATAAAATTTAAAACTACTACGACTGTTTTCGTCTGACAGAAAAAAGGTCATACACACCATCGATGACTTGACGCTGGGTAAATTGTGGAAAAAAAATTATATTTGGGTGAACAAGTCCTTTAACGCATTGCAAATGGTGAATGCGCATTGCATGAAATTTGTCTGTGGGCTGCCATGGAGCTGTTGCTAAAGGCTTCCAAACAAATACTTGACCTCATGCACAAGACAGCTGACTACAGCAGCTGGTTAAGTCAAAAATTGTGCAGTATATTTTGCAGTTGGGTCAGTTTGAGTTCGGCTCATGTTCTCTCCACAAACTAACAACTCCTGTGTTCATTTGAAAGATTAATGATGCAACTTCTTTAAGCCGGTCTAAGTACACTTGTTTGGTCTGACTTTGGTGTGATTGCTGTATTCACAACTGCCTATATCAGGGTATCTGCAGGGTCTTAAAGTATCTTAAGATGTCTTAAATATCAAAAACTAAAGTTTTAGGCCTTACAAAATCTTAAATTCACTGTAATATAGTCTTGTGAGTCTTAAATCATGTTAAACAAGTCTTAATTTTCCAATCAGGCCAACACTTATCCAATCACCTACAATACATCTCAATAAAACCTTTAACAAAAGTTACATTTATTTACTTATTTTTAAGGCAAACATGTATTCAATCAGAGTTTGCTTGTTTTGACACATTATTTAAACTATGTGGCTAAGAAATAACACTACTCTATTTTTTTTGGAGGGGACCATTAAAAATCATTTCCACAGGCCGTTAGAAAAAAATGCTTGGTGTTTAACTTATATGGCATAAGTCTGTAGTTTTATTAATAATGGTCTTGAAAAGGTCTTAAAAAGTCTTACATTTGGTGAAACCTGTAGAAACCCTGCCATCTAAACCACACTAAACTCAACCACATGTTTGCTATGAATACCCCTAGGGGTATTCGTCCTGAATTATGATGGTACGGGGTTGACAGTTCAGTTCGTATGCTCCCACGATGAATACAGTCAGTCCAGATGTGCATCACTGGAGTTGGACAGAAAAGACAACAGCAGTGCAACAAATTAGCAGCTTCTGCATCTAACAATGAGATACAGCGCTCAGAAATGTTGTCGTTGTCAACTTGATACACAGAAACTTGCTAGCAACTCTTGCTCTGCCTCAGCGTTCTTCTGATTGGTCCACTGCTGTGTAACTCACAGTAATGAGTGCCACTCATGCGCAAGGCACTGCGAATAGCCACAGACTTCTGTCAACCGCGTTTACATAGAAAAGCAAATGAGCTGTTTTCTCTACACACAGTCAAAAGCTTTTGTCTGCTGCAAATACTGTTATAAATTAGCCCCCAGTCAGAGCTAGCATTGTCATAAAACAGATTTCAGTTTAGTTTCTTACTTAAAGGGCACATATTTGACCCCTGTTTTTATATTTAATATAAGTCTTTTGTGTCAGCAGAATTTGTCTGTAAAGTTTCAGATTACCCATCAGAGTACCCATCAGATTTTTACTTATAGCTGTCTAAAGTCTTTGTATTATAGCTCTAACCAGCTTTTTGCTGTTTTTGGTACTGGGCCTTTAAGGATAGTCCTCCCCGCCCACCGTTCCCACGTGCCCGTCAGCGTGCCTCAATCTCCGCCCTCGGCTGCATCAGACAGACAGATGCAACAGGAACAGATGTAAAGGAAGCAGATCGCACTACGTTTGTGAGAAATACAACAGTAAGAACTTTACCAATGACTGTTTGATGTGTTTGTGGAGGAGTTGCAACGCACGCGTTGAGCTTTGCACTGCTTTTGCAAGCAAATGTGAAAGGATACAGGTTAATATCCACTGCTGTATGGATATGTTATGTTAATGTACAAAATAAACCTGATTTAAAGTCAACAAACCGAGATTGAAGCGTATTTTTTGCTGACACATGGCTGTGGTGATGAAGTAAAGCTGAAGTGAATCGCTGTATTTTATCACAAACATGAACTGTTTTAAACACGTGTTAAACTTGTGAAACTCACTCTTAATCACATTTGATGATGATTGATGACCTTGGCGAACTGAACAAACCTTTTATTCCAGGTTGCTTAGCGCACGTCCTGTTAATACGCAGCTGTCAATCAATTCGGTGGGCGGGGGGACCGCACTCCTACGTAAAGTTGCGGTCGGTCTCAAAACTGCTTCAATTGGTCCACCGTTTTTATGCTGTTAAATTGAAAAAAAAAGGACTGGGTGTGTTTATATCAGCCCAAAATGACCGTCTATACACTATAACTACACATATGTCTGTTCAAACAGCTTATAAAGTACATTTTTTAAAATAGGTGCCCTTTAATTTATGAACAATTTACGAGTTTTCTGTTGTTAGGAGAGGGCAGGACTCAACCTTTGAAAGTTCATGCAGCCTAATTATAAAGTTTTATTTTTCATTATTCACTTTACGTGCTATCGTATCACAAGTATCTTTTCAGTTCTCTAGCTGACAATGGCAAATCACTTGTGCCTGTTCAAAATAAACAGAAAAGGCAAGCACTGGGGATTTGTTATTATGCCTGTTGTACCATAACCATACTGAACCGTGAGCTCAAAATCAAGTTTTACCCCTAATGTTTGCAAATATATACAGGATACCAACAAAATAAACAGTTACCAAATAAAGTGTAACAAGTGACTTAGTAGAGTGGGTCAAATTGTGTTTAAAGTCCTCAGCCAAACATTTTTACCCAGCATGCTCTGCTAGTGACTCCTTCTCACCTTGTGTTGGCTACTGATGCATCACAAATGACTCTGCCCTTCTCTGCCAGGTCAAAAGCTTCTCATTTTTCAGGTGACCTTTCAGGGCACCTAATCCTAAGTCAGGTGATTTCTGACTAGACCACGTGTGCAAACCTTCGACATGCACCACACGGGTCAAGATGTGGGCCACGAGACACCACCCAGACCAGAATGTGTGTCAGAAAACCCTCGGCCGCGCCATCTGCGTCAAGAGAGCAACCACTTGTCAAGAAGGGGCTTTCCTGAGCGCTTCTCTTTCCCTAAAATTACTCAAAAGTCAAATCAAATGCTATTAAAGTTCCACGCCATTGCATTAAGCAAAGCATTTGATGACCTATAAAAGGCAATAAAGATGAAACAGGATGTTTAAATGAACAACATAAGTGGCCTCATTTTCAAAGGCATGTTTTTCTCTTAATAACCCCATTGAGCTGGTATTCATTCAGCAATTCGCCATAGTTATTAAAAGTGTGTGTTTCTGAGTAGAAAGACCACAGTGCAATGAGAAAATGGATGCACACAAAGGCGTACACACATATAATGATCATGAGGGGAACTCCTGCTCCTCTGGTCATCCAACCGAAGCGGTGTGTGTGTGTATGTCTGTGTGCGTGCGTGCGTGCATGTGCAGTCACAGCTTTTCTCAAAGATTAACACATTCCGAGTCACTTTCGGTCCATCTTAAGACTCCAGTCTGAAGGCAAACAGAAGCTCCAGCGCTCTGGAAAGAACGAAGGTCACAAAGTGGTGATTACATAAGTCAAAGCAGAAGGTTTGGGGTCGTTTCAGGGATTTACTGTGAGGAATCTGCTGGAATATTCCTTAAGTGCTGCACTTTCCCAAAGGTGAAGCTTAAAGTAGGTCACATTCCCCCGTCTGCAAAGTAAAGCTCTGGGGTCGAGTCAGTGCATTTCTGCCCCAAGCTTGTTAAACTCAAGTAAAAGTTGAACATTTTAGAGAGGTGTCATGGCTTTGGTGCAACCATCATGGCACTTTGTAGTGCTCATAAATACAGCATTTGTTGGAAATCTGATATAAAACGGCTTCTGAGAGATGCCCCACAGAGGGGGAGTAAAAACCCACGCACAAACACTGTATTGATGTGGTGTTTGATGGGAACTCTTTGTGTACGAGACTGTCAGACTATCACAGACTTATCATTTGCAAGTGTTCAAAAAAAAAAAAATCCTCAGCGGTAAACAAACTCTTCCACTGATCCAAAGCTGCGCCGTGCCATTGGCCGATGTTCTCTCGTCATGTGACTGCGACCCTAGGGTTTGAATTACCTCACGGTGACCTCTGATTCTTGTGAGGCAATTGCAAGCTCTACTATCTGTAATGGTAGCAAATGGATTCATTTGAACAATTTGATTTAAATTGGAAAATGTGACACCGTATAATTTTATTTTATACTTGTAAGAACATTTTAGTTGTGATGTTAAGCGTTTTTGGTCAAAAGGTCGTTGTTTTTTAATGTTTTAATGCATTTATGTTCACCAAGGTATCACTTAAATATAAATAAAGAGTATTATTGTAAAATATTATTATAATTTAAAGTGCTTTCTTTCTGTTTTAAGCAATTTAAAACACATTTTTTCAACCTGTAATGCAGAGCTACAATTTTAACAGCCAAGCCAGAGAGAGAGAGAGAGAGAGATTATGTAATATAAGTTAAATAAAAACTAATGGCTTAAATTTTTTATTTTTTTTTTTAAATTGGAACAATAATTATTCTAAGCACAATATTTTGTTTTTGAGACACAATACATTTCTTTTATTAAATTTTACGCTAAATAATAGTATTCCTCTGTTGACAAAAAATAAATAATCTAACGTACCAAGTTATATGTGCTGAAAACTATTTCTTTATTACTAAAATTACTTAATTTCTGAATAAAACTAGTTCATTATTTATTAACCACCCACCTAACTTATTCAGTTTAATGAATATCTGTTTTTCTAAAACTCTTGAGATACTAGCACTAGCCCGTCTCCATGTGGGATGCTGAATTGCAATTAAATTCACATTAAGCTTGGTGTTGGACTTCTTACCCGGATCATTTCAGCAACATAACTCTCTGGCCCAGTGAATTCAGTGGAGTCTTTGACTTTCACCAGCACGATGAAGAACAGATAGTGCCACATGTTGTGCTCCACCTTAATGTGTTCCTCAAACGTCACCGTTTTGTTGTCAAACTTGTCCCTCTCCAAACCTGTAGAGCAGAGAAACAGTCAGCAACAGAGCTATAACTGGGCCTGCCACAAATATCACTTCAGAAAATTCAGACTAACAAGAGGAATCACCCATTCCATTCAATTCATCTTTCTTTCTATAGCACTTTTACAATGTAGATCGTGTCAAAGCACCTTTACATAGAAGTTCTAGTTAATTGAAACCGTGTCAGTCCAGTTTGAGTTCAGTTTAGTTCAGTTCAGTGTGGTTTTCACTGCTGGAAGTACAAACAATGAGCAAATTGATGCGCAGCTCCACAAGTCCCAAACCAAACAAGACAGTGGCGACAGTGGTGAGAAACAAACTTCCCCAATTGACGAAAGTGAAGGGAAAAAAATCTAATCACAAGCTGTCCAAAAGACCAGGTCTTGTTTGGGTCAGGAACTTATTTAAGTTTGTGTATTTTATACAGTGAGAGACAAAACAACCCTTTAAGACTTTTATATGATCCATAGCAAATAAATATCAATTTTATTTTTATTTAAGAGAGCCAAATATGTCAACGCCATCTCACGACAATTCGTACCGTTTTGATTTAGTGGCTAATACGTAGAAATTTGTACAATCTCATTTGTACAATTTAGTATGAAATGCCTCAAAGACGGTTGGGTTTAGGGGTGGGGTTGAGTGCCACACCTCCTTTTTAAAATCGTACATGACTGAACTCGTAAGAATTCGTACAAATGAGCCACTAAACTGACAAAAAAAGTAAAATAGTTACGGTTTCCTATGACATCAGGATGAATAGGACCCAATTCTGTTATAGTAATTACAGGGCTGTGATATATGATGATATATATCATATAGACAAGTGGTCCTCAACCACCGGGCCACAGACCGGTATCAATCCTTGGATCAATTATTACCAGGCCACACAAGAAATCATTAATTATTTCAGTTTTATTTATTATCTGAGTCCGAACGGTCTTTTATTTTGGAAAGTCTTTTATTTTGAAAAATAACCGTATTCTCTCATTTCCATCACTTGAGCACCCAAATTTAACCTACAAGCAGCAAAATGAGTAAGAAACACACGTCTTTGGAAAGATTTTTTTTTTGCTAAGGGAAAAGGCCCAGTGAAGGACCAGCGAACTGCCAAGGAACGGATCCGCAACCCGAATGAATCCCGCGAGAGCACTGCAAGTCACTTAGCAAGAATTGACCAATTTGTAATTTTCCCCATAAATAAAACTTGTATCAGAGTATATAAACTATTAATTGATTGAATTTACAGGAACGGTACTATATTGTGATACATATCATCATCAGGATACGAGATGACTTTTATTGTGATGAGATTTCTGTCATATCGTAAAACCCTATTGCACAAGTTGATTTCTTCTGTGAACACAAGATAAAAGTATAAAATAATTTGAAAAAACATTATAATATCACAGGAGGGTTAAAACCTTTGTGTTCAACTGTATATCTCAGCTACATCTACAGTACATAATGTAACAAAACTATACAAAAAAAACATAATAACATACAAGCCAACTCGAAGGTTAGATAAATAACTATTATGCTATTATAAACAATACATACTGTTTACACCCCTACTATGGAAGTCAATGGGGGAAAAGTCATTACTCTAGTCATTAAATATGTGTGTGTTTGCCTGAACATTCATAAGGACATAAATTAGTATAATGACAAGGTTATGATGACATAGTGTAGGTATTACTAGGAGATGGTGACTTATGAGCACACTGTACAATTTCCTCATTTTCAAAAAGGATTATAAAAATGCATGTGTGTGTGCTTGTTTTTATATTAGTGTGGGGACTTAAATCTGAATACACAGAACATAAATTTTTCTGACATATAAGGACATAACTTTGACAAGGATGACAAGAGTATGATGACATAGCGGGGACTTACATATCTGAATGCACACAGACTCATGGGGATTTGTCTCTTATAAATCACACAGAATGGAGTATGTCGAAAAAGTGCAGATTGTTTACTGAAAGGGTTGGGTTTAGGAGTAGCGGGATATTACATGCAATTTGTTTTTGTTTTTTTTGTTTTTTTAACTTTATTTTTATGCATTAAAACATTTTACAGAACAAAACATTCAATGACAGCAGCGGTTATTTAAAAAATAATGTAAAAACAAGTAACACTAGACGTAAATAAAAACAGAGAAAAAAAAACATACACCAGTTTTAATTTCAAAGGAGCTAGAAATACTATGTCCTGTTCAGATACATAATAACAGGTGACCATCTTTTTTTAAAGATATCCAATTTCAATTGAAGTTGGCCAGTCATATATTCCATTCTATATATGGATTCAAGTTTTTCTATCCACTGTGTTATTGTTGGAGGGTGTGGCTTCATCCAATTTATTGTTATAGTTTTTCTTGCACTTAGTAAAAGTATATGTAGTATATATCTATGGTTTTTATCGCATACATCCTGGGGTATCCCTTCAAGCAAAAAAAACAAGGGAGTAAAAGGTAGATCTAACTGTATAATTTTCATTATCTCAATCTTTACCCCTTGCCAAAATGCAAGTATCTTTGGACATTCCCAAAATATATGTGTGTGATTACCTACATTCCCGCAACCCCTCGAGCATTCCTCTGACTTTGGACTAATAGCATATTTTGACACCATCAATGGTGTTCTAAAATACCTCATTTTTGTTTTCCAGTCAAACTCTTATCCAGTTATGGCTATTAATCCCCTTGTGAGATTCTGAGCATATGTTTTCCCATATCTCATCCTCAATTTCTTCAATAAAATACTGTTCCACATTAGTTGGGACTTTTTAAAATATTTCCTTTTCTTTATGATTTATGATATAACTTCTTAGTTGTAGTTATCGAAAGAAATCGTTTGATGACAGCATAAATTTGTCTTTAAGATCAGAAAATGAGTGCATAGTGTTTTCATTAAATAACTGATCAATTATCATAAGACCCTTATCGCACCATTTACATGCAATTTGTATAGTAGAAACATCATTACATTTATGAGAGTCCCCACCAGGATATAAGAAGTCTGTGTGTGTGTGTGTATGTACCTGATTTTGTGACATGTCAGGACACAAATCTGTATAATGACACAGGTATTACAAAAAGGAGGTGAAGTATGAGGACATTGGTGACGTCCTAATTTCTCAAAAAGCCTATAAATCCCACAGAATGAGTTTAATCAGAGAGTAAAGCTGCACACAGTCTCCTGTGATGGTTGGGTTTAGGGGTGGGGGCAATGTAATATACAGCTTGGACAGTATAAAATGAATGGAAACCTATGTAATGTACCCGCTTTTCACAAAAACAAACGTGTGTGTGTGTGTGTGTGTGTGTGTGTGTGTGTGTGTGTGTGTGTGTGTGTGTGTGTGTGTGTGTGTGTGTGTGTGTGTGTGTGTGTGTGCGCATTCAATAAAAGACATGTATTCAGGTTTATAACATGTTGGGGAAGAGTTAAAGATGAACATTTTCACGTTTGCTGTGTTTATATATTCCACAAACGTTGGCTTAGTTTCAAAGAAAACTGCACTGTATCTGGAAGAGGAAGCAGAACCACAGGGAAACTGTTTGTATACAAGAATAAACTGTGTGTGTTTTATGAGCAAACGGAGGTTGTGAATCTTGTGATGGTCTAAATTGTGTTGCGTGATCGGTGACTGAAGACATTGGGAAATCATCACTTGATGCAACACCGTCTTCACGTCTGTACTGTTTTTCTCTGTGTGTAGAGTCTGCATTCTGTTTAAATGTTACTCATAGATCGTGAAAAGAGGGAAAAAAGTGGTGTTGTGTTAGAACAAGTGTTTGTAAATGGTGAAAATTCAGATAATTTCCAGCTGATGGTCAAACAGGAAGACGCTCCACCGCCTCCACAGAGAGTTATGAGTAAGAGTTCTGCTGAATTGGAGGCGTACAAATGTTTACGCAGGAGCAAAACAGCTTTACGGGCCAATCAAATTTATGGGACGATGGTACAAGAAACATGCTGCGACTGACACTGAAGATAAGTGGGTCAAGATGTCAGCATGAAAAGAACTTTCAGCTAGGGTTGTTGGGAAGATGGACATTGATTGATTTTTTAAAATAATACTTGAGTTATTAAAGAAAACTAAATTAAAGGATTTGAGACTTTCATATAAAAGATTAATTCAAAACTAAAATAGAATAAATTATTAAAGCTTATTTTATGACAGCTCCGAGCAAAGGAAATGTTTTTAACTTGATTCACAAAATAGTTAATAATAAAATATAAATTGATCAAATATATAAACTTATCTAAAAAAAAAGGCTAAAAATATAAAATCTGAATTCTAATATCATGATCTTTAGCTATTTATTTCTATTCTACAGCATATGTCTAAGTTAAAAGCATTAAAATAGCACGCACATATATCCAAAACCCTATCAAACTAAAAAACAAAACATTTTTTATCAGAAAAAAACAAAAGGCTTAAAAATATTAAATATGAATTATAATATGAGGATATTTTGCCGTTTATTTCTGTTCTACAGAATATTTTTGAATGAAAAGCAATAAAATTATACTTTAATATATCCCAAAGCATTTTAAAAATTAAACACTGTAAATAAATATTGAATTTGAACTCTAATATCATGATATTTTGCTGTTTATTTCTATTGTATAACATATTTCTTAAGTTAAAAGCAGATAAAATAACTCACACAAACACACACTCACACTCTCGCATGCACACGCATACACACACATATCCAAAAACTATTCAAACTAAAATAAAACTTATTAATAAAATATTATTAATGTCAGAAACAAATCAAAAATCTCAAACATATTAAATATGAGTTCTAATATCATGATCTTTTGCTGTTTATTTCTATTCTAAAGCATATTTATGAATTAAAAGCAATACAATAATATTTACATATATCCAAAATCCATTCAAACAATTAAACTAAATAAATAAATAAACAAACAATTAAATTATATATATATATATATATATATATATATGAACTTTAAATATATAACTATAATATAACACTTACATATATACAAAAGCAAACTTTCAAAAACTTTACAAATGACCATTAAAAATGAAATGTACTCTAATGAAACACTGTATTAATAAATAGAAATCAGAGCCGTGTGACAGCGGATATGATACGGTCATCAACATGTTTTCTGTTTGTTTTTGTGATTTAACTGGAATGGAAAGCGATAACGCAAGCATTCGGGGTCCGGGGCTTGTTTGAAACTCACCACAAATAAAGCAGGTGGTTTTCAGAACCTCCTCTTTCTTCTGCTTTTCACTTCTGAGGTCTGCAAAGGTATCGATAATGACCCCAAAGATGAGGTTGAGGACGATGATGATGACCATGAAGAAGAAGAGCAGATCGTAGATGACGCGAGCCGCAAACAGAGGCTCCTGCGGAGGAAGAGACGATAAAGATCAGCACTGTTTCTAACTCAATCAATCAGACAGACCATTTCACTTTCACTATTACTGACTGACTGCATCCAGACCACACAAAGCTTCAGCTTTATTCAAATATTCAAATGCCCCAACAATTGTCAAATGTCCCTTAAAAAAGCTTCAAATATTTGGCTGTTCTGTAACAGTGGTGAACCATGTATGTGTATTCTCCTTCTTCTTATTATTATTATCATCATCATTATTATTTTTATTATTATAATACATTGGAATAACAAAAAGAGTTTAACAAATGCAAGCAAAATAAATGTAAAAATAAATCTAAAATATTAATATAATTTTTTTTGTTTGGCTACTTAAAATAGACTAATCATTGATCATAAAAGCATTTAAAGAGTTCAGATGCAAAAACCTCCAAGTGCTACCTGGGACTTTTTTCTACAATGAGGATTTTTCTCAGCCTCATGTTTATGTTCAGTAATTTCATGTCATAGAAGCGATAAAAATAACTTATTCCATGCCATACAAGCGAAATTACTGAATCAGCCTGAATAAAAATGCCAATATTAGAAGGAAATTTAGATGGCTGCGTTTAGAGGTTTCTGCCTTTGAGCTCTTCTTGTATATATATATATTACTTTTAATTAATGATTTAGTTTGACTCAACATAATTACAATTACTGTTTATTTTATTTACATTATTTATGATTTTAGCATTACATAAAAATTACATTTGTTTTTCTGGACATCACAAACGAGTAGATTAATAAATGTTTTCCTTTTAATAATCAGTATTATTCTATCAAAAAATATTTTGAAACTCTTCTGAAGGTTATTTTATTTTATTTTTTTAATTAATAATATTGTTTGACAACATTTCAATCAATGTTTATTTTATTTATATTTTTAGGATTTTAGCAGCAAAAATTGCATTTCAAACTTTTTGTCTTGTTTGTACATTTGTGCATGTTTACTTGTCTAGCAAATGCTTCTTAATATCTGAACTAGAAACAAGACTAAACCTCCAAGCAAGAAATACACTACATGACAAAAGTCTTGTCGCCTATCCAAGTTTTAGAGACAACAAATTATAACTTGACTTCTAGTTGATCATTTGGTATCAGCAGTGGCTTATTTGAAAGACAAAGGCCTCTAGATTATGCTTATTTTACCAAAAAATATATGACCGTGTCTTGATATTTAAAATTTAATCAATCAGGACAGTAAGGTCTTACTTTGCTTGGACAAAAAATCTGGAATGGCAAAGAAAGCGTTCTTGCAGGACTTCCAAAATTCATAAAGATTCATTGGATTCATCTTCAATGGCTCTTCCTTCATCTTACCCCAGACATGCTCAATAATGTTCTTATCTGGTGATTGGGCTGGCCAATCCTGGAGCACCTTGACCTTCTTTGCTTTAAGGAACTTTGATGTGGGAAGTTTGAAGTGTGAAGTTTGAAGTATGAGAAGGAACCCAATCCAGTTGAAGAATGTACCCTCTCCTGTGGTTTGTAATGGGCAGCACAAATGTCTTAATACCTCAGGCTCTTGATATTGCCATCCACTTTGCAGATCTCTCACAAACCACATACTGAATGTAACCCAAAACCATGATTTATCCTTCACCAAACTTGACAGATTTCTGCGTGAATCTTGGGTCCATGTGGGTTCCAATAGGCCTTCCGCAGTATTTGTGATGATTGGGATGCAGTTCAACAGATGATTCATCAGAAAAATCTACATTCTGCCACTTTTCCAAATGATAAACTAGAAGTCAAGTTATTTTTTGTTGCTCTTACAACTGGGATCAACGACAAGACTTTTGTCAGGTAGTGTATAGTTTTGCACTATCAACTGTTTCCATACAGGTGTCCTGAACTAGGCTGAATATAGTCTAAGCAAAAAAACTGATGCTCAGGTGTTTGTTTAGCACCTCTTTGGAGGGTTTGCGCAACACATCTCCGACACCTCCACCACTTCGCAGGCCGTGGCTCAACACAGTGACGATACACATGAGCAGAGAGTCGCAGGTCCTCTCCTTATCCTCAATCACCAATGCAGACGACTGAACTCCTACAGCTGAGGGAAAACAACACGGCTAACAAAGAGCTCTGTATAGCGCATGCAAATCTCACAGCACAAATAGAGTTTGTGGGTAAATGCTTGCTTAAAATAGGATCAGAAGACAACAGATCTAAACACACATTACACAACAGCTCGTTCACAAAGAGTGGAATCATTCGTCAACAAGTACAGAACTATTTTTATATATTTGAATACTTTCCGGTGCTAGCCATGTGATTCTAAGGGTTATTTTACACATTAAAAATGTATTCTTGTTAATAAAATAACTTTAATTTTATCTTACACATACATAAAATGTGAAGGATGCAAGAGGAAGGGGCGACATGGTGAATCAGTGGTTAGCACTGTCGCCTCAAAGCAAGATGGTGGTTTGAGTCTTGGCTGGGTCAGTTGGGATTTCTGTTATGCATGTTCTCCCTGTCTTGGTGTGGGTTTCCCCCAGTCCAAAGACATGCGCTTGAAAAAACAAAATTGGCCGTAGTGTATGTAAGTGTATGGGTGTTTCTGTGTTCTGGGTTGCTGGAAGGGCATCCACTGTGTAAATCATATGCTTGGTGGTTCATTCCACTGTGGTGATCTCTGAAAAAAGGGACTAAGCTGAAGGAAAATGAAAATGAATGACGCAAAAGGTGTTTTCAAGCATGAAGTATGCTGAATAACAGTGAAACCTTATTTCAATCACATTTCGACTTCATTTCTCAAAGGTTGTATAAAACATTAGACTCAATGTTTTTATTTACATTTAACATTCTCTCTATGATTGTCAAATGCCTTTGGAAAAATGTAATTTGATGAAGCAGCATGTAGACGCATTGACTCCTGAACAATGCACTTCATATATTGTGATTTTTTTAAAAATAAATGACTTCTTTTATTCATCGAGGATGCTTTAAATTGATTAAAACACTTTCATTAAAATGACAAATTATATCAATTCTTCCTGTTCATCAAAAATCCTTCTATTTAATAAATGCTTATTAATAAATAGATCTTCAGCACGGAACAGAGAAAGAACATTTCTGACTATTCAGCTTTATTTTCCAAGAATAAAGTATATTTTTTATATAACAATCAAATTGAAACACTTTAAATGTTTCAATATTGTATAAAATGTACAGTTTTTATAGTGTTTTTGATTAAATAAACACAGACTTGGAAAGCATATTCAAAAATGTACATTTTAATTAGATTTCCTGATTTTTTACATATTTTCATTAATTCATTCACCTTCGACTTTGTCCCTTATTTATCAGGGGTGGAATGAACTGCCAACTATTTCAGCAGCCGTAACCCATTACTGGAAAACACTCATGCACTCTCAAATTCAAACACTATGTTCAATTTTAGTTCATCCAATTCACAGATATTGCATGTCTTTGGACTGTGGGGGAAATAGGAGCACCCCGAGGAAACCCACCTGAACACAGGGAGAACATGCAAACTCCACACAGAAATGCCAACTGGCCCAGCCGGGACTCGAACCAGCGACCTTCTTGCTGTGAGGCGACAGTGCTAACCACTGAGCCACCATGCCGCCCTTAATATATCTTATGGTATATGGCTATTATTATACGTTTTATACTGTCTTTCACATGATAGACAGTCATGATTATTACAATTTCTTTCTCATTCATTCATTCACTCACTCATTCTTTATTTCTTTATCTCTTTCTCATTCATTCATTCATTGACTCACTCATTCTTTATTAGCCTCTTTCTCATTAATTCATTCACTCACTTATTATTCATCTCTTTCTTTCTCATTCATTCATTAATTCACTCATTCTTTGTTTCTTTATTTATCTCTTTCTCATTCATTCATTCTTATTTCTTTTTTATTATTTTTCTTTTCTTTTTTCTTTCTCATTCATTCATTCATTCATTCATTCCATTCATTCCTTTTTTCTCTCATTTTTAGTTTTTTCTTTCTCTTATTCATTCATTCTTTCTCATTAATTATATCTTATTTCTCATTCATTCATTCATTCATGCATCTCATGCATGCATTCTCCTTCATTTTTCTTTCTCTCATGTATTCATTTTTTCATTTCTTTCTTTCTTTCTTTCTTTCTTTCTTTCTTTCTTTCTTTCTTTCTTTCTTTCTTTCTTTCTTTCTTTCTTTCTTTCTTTCTTTCTTTCTTTCTTACTTTCTTTCTTTTTTTCTTTCTTTCTTTCTTTCTTTCTTTCTTTCGCTTTCTTTCTTTCTTTCTTTCTTTCATGCATTCATTTTATTTAAATTTTCTTTCCTTCTTTTTTTTTCTTTCTTGCATTCATTCTTTCTTTCATTTTACTTTTTTCTTTTCTTACTTTCTCTCATGCATTTTCTTTCTTTCTTTCTTTCTCATCATTCATGTTGTCCTAATGCAAATCAATTATGTTGACTTAATGTTTTTTTTTGTTGCAATTTTAAGTTGACTGATCATAAAATAATTCAGCTGTCCCGCAAAAAAACTCAAGAATTGTGTTGTTTCAACTCATTTTAAATGCACAGTTTAAACAAGCAAAAAATATATATTTGTGTGTGCATGTATGAGGAACAGAAATGTCGTAGTAAGTGTGTGATGGGCAGATGTGAGTTCTTGGAGTGTGTGTTGATATGCTGAAGTACGTGTGACACATGCAGAGCCGGTTTAGCGGGTTCAGGTCAGCCGATCAGCTCCACTGATCAAATTAGGTGCTCTTACATCTTAAATTTGCACATTCTCAAAGAACAGCTCACAAATCCCAATTAAACTGCTCTGACCTCTGACCCCAAAACCAGCAAGAACCTCCTGAACGTTTAGAGCCTGACTGTCATTAACCTCTGACCTCAAACATCACCCAAATAACCCACAGAGTCTCTCCTTTACACATCTCATGACCAGCACTACAGCTCAGATTTAACTGAAAGAGTGTGTGTAAGGGTGCGAGTGTGTACGCTTCTGTGTCTGTGTATGGGTGTGAGTGTGTGTGTGCCTGTGTGTCTACCTGAGTGTAAGGGTGTGTGTGTGTGTGCGCGTGTATGGGTATGAGAATGTCCCTGTGTGTTTGTGTGTGTGTGCCTGTGTGTTAGAGTGTGGGTGTGTCTGTGTGTGAGGGTGTTTGTGTGTGCCGGAGTGTAAGGGTGTGAGTGTGTGTGTGTATGTGCCTGTGTGTATGGGTGTGAGTGTGTTTTTGTGTCTGTGTGTGTGCACCTGTGTGTGAGTGTGAGTCTTCATGTTTGAATGTGTGCATGTATGTGTGCCTGTGCTTGTATGTATGGGTGTGTGTGCCGGTGTGTAAAGGGTGTACTTGCATTTAGTATGTATATGTGTTTGTGTGTGTTTGTGTGTGTGTGTGTGTGTGTGTGTGTGTGTGTGTGTGTGTGTGTGCGTGTGTGTTTGTGTGTGTGCATGTGTGTACATGAGTGTGTGATTTTGGATGCTGTGTTTGGTACCGTCCATCATGGTCTCAGTGGAACAGTTCTCCTCTTTTCGACACACAGCTCCAGCCAGGAACTCTCCCATCTTACTGGCCGATTGCTCTGAATGGAGGAAATAACAGAAGATTTTTGTTATTGTTGTTATTATTTTAGGGTGACGGGTGGTTGTGTAAGTATTTCACTGCAATTAAAAAAACTAATTAAATTAATTACATTTAAAAAATTAAACTAAGATAGATACAAATCTGCAGATTTAAGAAGTCTCCAGCAGTGTTGAGGGTAAGGCATTACAAATAACGTGAGTTATGCAATATTACATTCATTCATTATCCTTCGACTTAGTTCCTTTAATCATCAGGAGTTGCCACAGTGGAATGAACCGTCAACTATTACAGCATATGTTTTACACAGTGGATACCCTTCCAGCTGCAACCCATAGACTCTCACATTTACACACATACACTATGGCCAAATTAGTTTATACAATTCACCTATGCAGCATATCTTTGGACTGTGGGGGAAACTGGAGCACCCGGAGGAAACCCACACCAACACTGGGAGAACATGCAAACTCCACACAGAAATGCTAACTGACCCAGCCGAGGCTCGAACCAGCAACTTTCCTGCTGTGAGGTGACAGTGCTAACCACTGAGCCACCATGTTGCCAATAATATTACATTTCTGAGTAATAAGTAAAGTAATGCATTGAATTAAGTAATAATATTTGAGTTACTTTTTTCAAAATTTAACTCAAATTAGATAGATTAATTAATACGCTTTTAAAAATAGTTTGCTGAATTAAAATTAGTCAAATCACACTGAATCACATTTAATGAGAGAATGGACCCCTCACGTGAACAGACAAAAACCAAGATGGCAGAGCCTAACATTTCTGTGATGGAAGTAACCTCATTATTTTGAACACATGGAAGAAAAGGGCATTGTCTCAGTGGACAGTGATTTTACTGAACTAATAAGACAAAAATACAGTAAAGTAGCAAACACATTGTTTTCACTTTTCATTAAAGGGATGTCCACTACGATAACATATGTTAAACTTTAGTTAAATTGAGTAATGTAGCTGTGCGAACAAAAAATACATATCTGAATGTAAGATGCTCAAAGTTCAATGCAAAGGGAGACATTGGCTTTTATAGAGTTAGCTTAGCAAAGCCTACAGCGAATGAACATTAGGGACTACAAAAAAATACATCCTGGTTAATGATGTCATAAACCCTTAACCCGCTGCGAAGGGGCGTGGTCAGATGTGCAGTAACGTTATAGCAGGACGCTTCCAGGTGACATGGAGCCAATCCGCGAATCACATGCACATTATGTTAGCTGACCAGTCAGAGCCTCTTGAGGGAGGGCTTTTGGAGGAACTAGGAAATATGACAGTGGTTTTCATGTTAGCTGAGTAGCTGTATATAATCAAAGTAAGATGAAAAAATGTGTTATGAAAAAATAACAAGATTTTTTACAAAGGAAGCATGAGCACATATTGCTTTGCACCCCCATAAACACAATCAAGCCTTAAATATACACTCTGGAGGACCCCTTTAACCTGTATATATGGCATCTATAGCATCAGGAAGTTCTCAGACGGTTAGATCATTCTAGTTTTTTTATTTATTTATTTTTTACGGGTAAATGACGGTTCTGAAAAGTTCTGAAAGAGATCAAGCCTCTGGCAGGTATGAGAAAGTAACTCAAAAGTATTGTAACGCATTACTTGCCATAAAAAGTAACGCAACTAGTTACTTTTCCGGGGAGTAACTCAATATTGTAATGCATTACTTTCTAAAGTAACTTTTCCAAATGCTGCTCTCCAGTGTCACATGATTGTTCAGAAATCAGTTTAATAGAAGGTGTTCAAGAAACATGTCATGACATTATCAATCTTGAAAACTTCTCAACTAATGTGTCATCAAGAAACACGCATGAAAATTGTAAAAATATCAAACTTTTTTTATGAACATTAAAATAATGTGAATTAGATTTAGATTGTTTGAGTTTCAGAAGACAAATTACACCAATTTTCATGAGAATAACGCCACAATGAAACCCAAAAAATCTATTATTGCTCCTAAAAACCAGATTTCATTTCCACATAATATTATTTCTTCTTTCCGTCTTGTGATTTGAGGGTGAGCATTATTCATTTATACATGATTCATGAAATAACCTCAAAGATGTTTGTGATCCGACATGTTGCGTGAAATAACGAAATTCCCCATGCACACGTGTTGTCAAAGTTTCATTTTTACACACATCTGCTATTCTCACCGAGAGTTTTATTAGATATCCTGTCCACGGTCAGGATGAAGTCGTCCTTGAAGATGATGTATCCGACGATGGAGAAGAGGTAGACCAGGATGAGAGCCAGAACAGCGGTCAGCACGATGGAGCGGCCGTTCCTGGTCACGCTCTTGATGACGTTCAACAGCGTCTCCTCCCGGTAGATCAGGTCGAAGAGCTGGACACAAACAGAGACAGAGAAAGATGAGATTGTGTGTGTGTGTGTGTGTGTGTGTGTGTGTGTGTGTGTGTGTGTATACAGTGTCGGTGAAAGTGCGAGAGGTCAGAGGTCAGAGTTAGAAGAGACGTCCACATGTTAAAGCTGGGACAGAGTGAATGAAAGCATGCGTGTGTGTGTGTTAGAAGAGACGTCCACTCTAAATATACAGTTGAAGTCAGAATTATTAGCCCCCCAGTATAGCCTCCCAGTACAACAGAAAGAAGATGAGAAACAGTGTCAGTGAAAGTGTGAGAGGTCAGAGGTCAACATGTGAAAGACGAGCTGGAGTGAATGAGCTTTTGTGTTTGTACTCACAAGTAAACTATAGAAGAAGACGTGAACGAAGACCCCGAGGCTGCATATGATGAGGTACAGCAGATGATACAGGAACTCCACGTCCATGATCATGGCCTTGTATCCTCTCGTGAACGTGCCACGATTGCCCACAAAACTCATTAGGAAGATCACTTTATTGCACACCTGAAAACAACAGCACAGCATTTCACCACAGATCTTTAGCTCTTGTGTAATAAGCAACAATGAGAATTTTTTTTTTTTGAAGCGTACAATTGAATGCAACCTGATATTAAAGTGTTTTGACTGATTTTTAATGTTAATGAGATGTTTCCATAAAGTTAATGAGATGACATTATTTGAACATAAATGAGCTTTCTGATGATTTTTCTAAAGTAATAGAAAAGAAAAAAAAAAAAAGATGTCAGCTCATTTTGGGTTTTGCAGGAAACAGATACAGCCCCTTTTATTGTGGAAACAAATATAAGTTACTCAACAAGGACACATTAGTTTAGTAAAAACTGTCCCAGCAGACACACAACATATTTAAGACATTATCATTAGGTTAGATTTAGGTTGTTATGTCAGGTGACCGAAATTAAATGTCTAGTCTAAGGACAATGCTATTCTGGTGTTGATATTTGGTTTATTTTAGGTTGTGCTGGAATATGACCAAAATCCAACTATAAGCTAACATCTTAAACCAACGTCATATTGACGTCAAATACTGAGATTTATTTGTCAGGTATGGCAACCGAAATCCAACGTGTGATAGACGTCATAGTGGTAACGTCCACACAACATCAAGCTATAACATCACTAGAGGTTGATATTTGGTTGATTTTAGGTTGTGTTGGGAAATGACCAAAATCCAATGTTGAGCCAACATCTTAATATATATTAATCCAAAAAGGCGGCAACACCAAAGCTCCAAAAATACAACATTTATTAAATTAAAAAGGCTGACACAGACCTCTGTGTCAGCCTTTTTAATTTAATAAATGTTGTATTTTTGGAGCTTTGGTGTTGCTGCCTTTTTGGATACATATATTTTCATTTTTGGTGTGTTTTTGGCTGAGCACCCAGTTAAGAGTGATGTGCGTGCTTTTGTACAGTTTTTCAGCCAACATCTTAAACCAAGGTCATGTTCACGTCAAATACTGACATTTATTCATCAGGTATGACAACCAAAATCCAACGTCTGATATATGTTGACTTTAGGCTGAATGTTAGATGTTGATGTTAGCCTGACGTTGGGTTCTGACGTCAACCTGATTTTCACTTCCAAACAACATGCAACGCCCCCACAATGTTGGGGTACAACATCAATCTGATGTCTTGTTGATATCCTGTGCCTGCTGGGGTTGTGCTGATAATTATTTTTGCAGAAACTGACAAGGTTTTTTTTTTAATATAAAACTTTTGAAATATTTCATCTTTAAATGCATCCTCAATGATAAACAGTAAAATATATATAATTTACTCACCATTTACTTGTTTCAAACCTTTATGGATTTCTGTCTTCTGCTAAACAAAAGATCTTTTTATTGGAAACCTGTAACCATTGACTTCCATACTATTTGTTTTTCCTCTGTAAGTCAAGGGGTGCAGGATTCCAGCTCTCTTGAAAATATCTTGTTTATTGTTCAACAAAATAAATACTCACAAAGATTTGAAAACACTCAAAGGTGAGTAAATAGTGAGTCCATTTTCAGTTCTGAATGAACTATTATCGAATGGTAGAAAATTTTGAATGGTAGAAAACTATGCATTGGGCCAAAGAATAGATCAGCTTGAAGTCTCTTTGAAACATCTCCTGTTAAGTGTTTTCCACATAACAAACAGTCATATGGCTTTGGGATTAAAACAAGATAATGCTTTTTTCACTTTAATTCAAATTGATTAGAAATTGACAGTGGTTTGCATACACACTATTAAGGTAGAGTGACATGACTATGTGAGCCAAGTCCATTTTAGCACTGCTCTGTGAAAGTCGTATGGAATCCCCAAGTGACGCACGGCGCACCAGAGTGTAAAACACTGCCAACGGGACACTCACATTAAAAGCCCCAAGGAGGAAGAGGGTGGGCTCCAGGCCGACCGAAAAGATGAGGCGTAAGATGGTGGAGGCGATGAGCGCCCTAATGCCGTGCGGCTGCGGCAGTACTATCACTATAGCCAGAGAAACCAGCATGGCCGCCCAGAGGAGAGCGGAGAGATGCGGCTCCAGAGTGCCTGAGGAGAGAAAAAAACACATTTCACTGCCATCAGTCAAGCTGGAGGATAAAAATACCTCAGCAGTGACATGTTATCATGCCATCTGCCATGGTTAACAGCGTCAGCGGCCTGTGTTCTGCTATCTCTGAGATCCTGATCAATCACAAGTGTTTCGGGGAACTGGGTCATTTTCAGGGCTGTGCAGACATCTCTCGATTTGATTATGGAAATGAAATTCGTTTACTCATACTCTTGATTTCTTTCTTCCATGGAATATGAAAGGAGAAGTGAATATGCTTTAATTTAGGCCTTTATACAGTTTTGTACTGTTAAGGTACTTTTTGGAGCTTCACTCATTCACTTTCATTGTATTCTGCTTGCACGTGCTCACACACACACACACACGCACGCACGCACGCACGCACGCACGCACGCACACAGTTATCCTGTAGATGAGCAGTGAATCTGCGTTTGGATTGGCTGCTTCACTGGTGATGGCACTTCCAGCTTCAGACACTATATCATTAGCCACGCCCCTCTTATCATTAGCCACGCCCTCTTGTTGTTAGTTTGCTATGAGGGAATGATGCACAATACAATGCCCCGCCCCCTGCTGAATATTCAGTTTCAGCTGGAAGCTCATTAGCATACTGAATATCAGCCTTCTGGTTCACTCTGACTTTAAATGACTCAACTGAATCACTTGTGAAGAGTCATTTGATTCAGCTGAATGAACGACTCAGTGACTCAGCAGAGTGAGCAAGAGGATTCAGAGATCTGAACTATCTGATCAATCAGCGGAGTGATATGGAGTAAACCTGCCGGAACTACTTTAGCTGTGTGTTTATCTGACTATAACCCAACAGCTGAGAGTGACCGTCAGCCAATCAGAGTCCAGCGTTCAGCAGCGGTGTGGA